>APFE030378599.1:0-49513 GCA_000404065.3 Pinus taeda | reverse complement strand
TGCGATGATGAAACCGATCCACCCTGGCAATGACTTTGGCCTCCTCTATGCAGACATGATGCTTAGTTTTGTCTACATGCTCTGCTAAAGCTGAGGACTTTATTCTTCCATGCCTCAGGTCCGCTGCATGCTCACAAAGTCTTTGCTGGATGGAGCGCCCTGTTTCCCCTATGTAAGAGGTCCCACATGAGCAAGGAATCAAATAGACACCTTTCATGTCTTTGGGGTCGACCGGATCCTTAACCAACCTTATGGAGTTACGAATGGTTCTGAGAGGCCTGAAGGATGAGGGAATATCAAACCTTCTAAGGATCCGAGCAATCCGATCCGTGGTCCCCTCGATATATGGAAGATGGATACCTGGATGGCGCTCTTTAGGCTCTTTTTTACTAAACGCATTTTTGGAGGCTGTAAGGAAAGCCTTTCGACCAAGGTGCCTGCTATAACCGTTTTCCACAAAGACATCAAGGAGGTGGTTTTTCTCTCTGTCCAGGTTTTCTTTATCCGAAATCCTGAGGGCACGCGTAGCCAAAGTGTTAAGCACGCCCATCTTCTGCGCAGGGAAATGATGGGAATCAGCGTGAAGAGTGGGCGTGCTTAACACTTTGGCTACGCGTGCCCTCAGGATTTCGGATAAAGAAAACCTGGACAGAGAGAGAAACCACCTCCTTGATGTCTTTGTGGAAAACGGTTATAGCAGGCACCTTGGTCGGAAGGCTTTCCTTACAGCCTCCAAAAATGCGTTTAGTAAAAAAGAGCCTAAAGAGCACCATCCAGGTATCCATCTTCCATATATCGAGGGGACCACGGATCAGATTGCTCGGATCCTTAGAAGGTTTGATATTCCCTCAACCTTCAGGCCTCTCAGAACCATTCGTAACTCCATAAGGTTGGTTAAGGATCCAGTCGACCCCAAAGACATGAAAGGTGTCTATTTGATTCCTTGCTCATGTGGGACCCCTTACATAGGGGAAACAGGGCGCTCCATCCAGCAGAGACTTTGTGAGCATGCAGCGGACCTGAGGCATGGAAGAATAAAGTCCTCAGCTTTAGCAGAGCATGTAGACAAAACTAAGCATCATGTCTGCATAGAGGAGGCCAAAGTCATTGCTAGGGTGGATCGGTTTCATCATCGCAAATTAAGGGAAGCTATTGAAATTGAGCGAAGACCCATCAATCTCAACAGAGATGATGGGTGGAAGGTAAGTAGAAATTGGATCCCTGCGTTGTCGTCTTAGGGTTTCTTCCTCCCCCCTCTATTCATCCTGAGTGTTTCCTTGGGTGGATCCCTGCGCTGTCGTCTTAGGGTTTCTTCCTCCCCCCTCTATTCATCCTGAGTGTTTCCTTCATTAACTAAAACATATTTATTTAAATAATAACTTAATAAGAATATATAATCATTTATATATCTTAAAATTTTCATTATGAATAAGTCATTCAAGCATTATTAATTTAATATTAAAATAATCATCCCTATTGCGTTATTTTAAATAAATCCCTTTTGTCAATTTATTAATCCAACCTAATTTCTCTGAGCTCTAGTAATAATATTATTATCTTATTATTTTTGGATTTATTAATATATATAACGTAATTTACTCATTTATTAATTTATCATTCATCCAAAAGAAACCATTCAATGTTTTAATTTACCATTAATTTATTGAAGCAAATAAATTAATTCCTCCTTTACTAGTCAAGCTATCCCTTATGATCTGCTTTCCTGCATTAATTAAAACATATTTATTTAAATAATAACTTAATAAAAATATATAATTATTTATATATCTTAAAATTTTCATTATGAATAAGTCATTCAAGCATTAATAATTTAATATTAAAATAATCATCCCTATTGCGTTATTTTAAATAAATCCCTTTTTGTTAATTTATTAATCTAACCTAATTTCTCTTAGCTCTAGGAAGATAATATTATTATCTTATTATTTTTGGATTTATTAATATATATAACGCAATTTACTCATTTATTAATTTATTATTCATCCAAAAGAAACCATTCTATGGTTTAATTAACCATTAATTTATTGAAGCAAATAAATTTCTTATCGTCAATTGATTAATCTTACCTAATTTCTCTCATCTCTAGAATTAAAATATTAATATAATAATATAAAATTAAATTTATTTATAGCCCTGGTCCTAGGGTCAAATATAGCTGTTATATAGCCTTGGTCCTAGAGTCAAATATAGCTGTTATATAGCCGTTGGAGTCTCTACACAGCCTATTTAAATTGCTAAAGCCTGATCTGTTTCTTCAACTTGTCCTGACGATGAACCACACTAGTTGGTTCGAAACGCGTCGACAATAATCTTTTTATGTGATTTTCGCCAAAGCTCTTTTTACAAATTATAGGATCATTCTAAGACTGCGACTATTGTATATAAAATAATGCATAAACATATATGGTTAAAAGAATATTCTTTGAACTGAAAGTAGTTTTTAATTTTGCAATATAGTATTTTTACGGATTGAGTGAATGTATAAATACTTTTGCATGCGGCGCTGACTTTCCTTCTTCAATTAGTCTTATCAAATTTGAACCTAGGTATTAAGCTTTTCTACGAATTTTAATTATATTAAATTTTAATTTTTAATATATATGTGTTATTTATTATTGCCGTTCCCAACTTGACGTTTCCTGTAAATTTGGGCAAAGCTTCTAGCTGTACCAGATACTCGTTCCCACGTACCCAAAGTACCCATGTACCGAAAACCCGTGCAACATAGATTTTATGTTATTCATCCTCTTGTTGTCAGATTAATTGGAGGACATGGGAATTTGCAAACTTTGAAGGAGAATAGGCTTAATTAATTGAGAGCAAAGAGAATGGTATATGCACACTTCAGATTCCATCTTATTTATGAGATCAGGGACAAGTGGTTGAAGGGAAAGACAAAAATGTGTGCATTTTTGATGATATGGGAATAGATAACATTGTTGAGTTGGCATTAACCAATTTGGATCTCAATGAATCAATGTTGGAGTTGGTTACTTCTGATTATGGTGTACCTCTTTAGGGGTCATCTTCAACACCAAGAGATGTACAATCAACTCTTTATGGGTCATTTTCCACACCATGAGATGTACATCTTGGATTGGATATAAATGAAGAGGATGGAGGAGAAAGCAATGGTAGTGGTGGTGATTTCATGATTTTGACATGAAAAAGTACAATTAATCTTCCATTTGCTATTCTACTATTTATCCTATTATATATCTGGGATCACTGATTGAACATCTATGTAATAAATCTTTTGATGACATCAAATAACTCATTGAGAAAACCAACTTTTCTTATTTTAATTTTTAAAATATTGAATTTCTACTTTCTAATATGTTTTCTACTCATGAAAAAAAAATCTTTATATCTATATTTCACTTTTTCCATTTTTAATATATATATATATATCCCTTAATTATGTTTTTTGAAATTTAGGGGGTCGACATGTCCCATTTGAGATGATCGTATCCACATGTTTGCTGATTTGGGGTAGCATCGGATGTGCTCTAGCCACGAAATTTGGTGGAGAGGTTGGGGCACATGAGATATCCAATAATACCCAGAAAGGGTTTGGGCAGATTCTAAACAAATAAGGAGATATTAAAATAATTAATATTTTTAATGGAGTCCCTAAGTCTAAACTTAAGGAAAATAAAATATTAATGTGTATTAATATGAATCTGTGTTAGAATGGTCAAAATAGACATGGATCAAGCCATATCTAATCTTAGCCGTTGTTTAGGTTCTTAATCTTGGCCATTGAGATGTCAACGGGAAAAGTATAAAAGGAGCCTTGAGGGTCACTTGGAGAACACATCAGATGATTAGTCATTCTATTCTCTAGAGCGGGGTTTGCTAAGAGAGATAGAATCAGTGATCGGGAGAGCAGCTGAGGGGTATTGAGTACAAAGAAACAGAGAAGGCAGAGATTGTGCCAGGAGAGCAGCGCAACAACCAAGAGGGTGATGCAGAGCCAGCAAGGGCTCACGTAGGGCCACGCAGAGGCAACCAAGTGCCGCGCAGAGCACCAGAGGGGTCAGCATAGCTGATGCAGAGGCTACCAGAGCTGACGTAGGGCCTCTTGGGGCTGAAGTAGGCCAACAAAGGCTGATGCAGGGCCAACGTGGGATAGAGAGGGGCTGACGCAAGGCCAGTGTGGGACAGAGAGGGGCTGACGCAGTCCAGATTGGGCAGATGCTGGGGTTGCATGAGCAGTTTTGTGCTGAGGAACTGCCGGAAGGATTTTTCGGGGTTTTAGCCAGGAGATTTCTCTCAAACTGTGAGGTATAGTGGCTAAGGAAATTATCTGTTGGGTAGGCCAGTTTAGGCACCCAGATTGTACTCTGATATTGCTTAATAAGAAAACCCTCAGATAGCTGCATTGGTTTTCCCGCATTAGGTTTTTCTGGGGACATTGGTCCAAAAATAATGGTGTTATGTGGTGTGTTTGTTCTTGTTTCTTTTAGTTGCTGATCTGTAATATGTTGAGCATGCACTTGTGTTTATTTTCAGTGTTTACTTTGTAAATAACTTGTTAAAGAAAAATAACAAGTAGGTAGGAATAAATAAGAAAAAGTGCATGAAGGGTTTCTAAACTAAGTAAATTTAGAAACTTCAACATGGTATCAGGGCGTGATTGCAGTTCACAGGAGGACTAAAGACATCAGCCGAGCGGAGGAATAGCAGCAGAAAATAGCTATCCTGAGGTGACAGAAGTTGTTTCTAGCAGCGCAGAAGCCAAGAAGTGTGACATAGAGTTAGCCAGAGCCACACAGAAGAAGCTGGGAGCTGTGTAGAGCCTCAGAGAGGCTAGCGTTGTTGACGCAGAGCACTAGAGGGCTGACGCAGGGCATCCTAGGGCTGACGCAGACCCATCTGGGGTGACGCAGAGCCAGCATGAGGCAGAGAGGCGCTAACGCAGTTCCGAGAGAGGCAGTTGCTGGAGTCTAGAAGGCTGTAGAAATATTGCAAAGTGGAGATGGTGAGGTATTGTAGTTAGAACAGTACCTGGCAGAGCAGGGCCAGAGGAGTTGTTACCGAGGGTTTCTAGCCGAGGACCCTGGATCAACAGTGCAGCTGCACAAGACAATCAAAGTAGGGGGCATCTCGACAACTAGCAGAAGGCTTTCCAAGAGGGAAATAAGGACTCAGAGGGAGTCCAAAAGAGAACTTCCAGACGGGAAGTAGAGACTCAAAGGAGTCGAACAGAGAACTTCCAGGAGGGAAGTAGAGGAGCGTCATGGCACTACACGGGGTAAGAGACCAGGATAGAATGGATGGAGCATTGAACTTCGCAGTTTGGAAGGCGAGAATCTTATCAGTGCTTGACAGGAATCATGTCAAGAATTTTGCCTTGAAGGTTATAGCTATCCCAGTCGACCCCAATGATAACGACAAGTACGAAGAGGCGATGGCGAGGGCTAAGTGCATTATCCTTGACGGGTTCAAGGATCATGTGTTACCACATATAGCCAAGAAGGAAACGGCAGTTGAGATGTGGGAGGCTCTCGAGAAACTGTACCAGCATACTTTTGTGCAGAGAAGAATGCTGCTCGAGAATCAGATGAGGTCATATCAGATGAAGAAGGGTCAATCAATTGGCACCTTCCTCGGAGGATTGAATGAGATCCGAGACCAATTAACTGCTATAGGAGTGACATCGGATCAGGAGCTTATGGTGAGGACAACCCTGAACGCTGTCTCAGAAGATTGGGAAGTGTTTTTCCAGAGTATCCTGGGTAGAGGGACTCTCCTACCTTGGGACGAGATGTGGGCAGCTCTTCGCCAGGAAGAGATCAGACGGCAGTTGAAGACAGGTAGCAACAGCAGAGGGATCAAAGTTCAGCAGGAGGAGGAGGATGTGGCCCTAGCATTTAAGGGAAAGCAGGGGAAGCAGAAGAAGAAATATCTCTCCAAGATCAAGTGCTTCCACTGTGGGGATGGGTCATTATGCGACTTAGTGCCCAAGGAAGAAGAGTAAGGCAGAGTCTTTCGAGACTAAGGCAGCGACAGCACGGGCAGAGAAGGAAGTTTTGATAGATGATGGCTGTGCCATGAGTGCACATGCGCCACTTGAACGGAAGTGGGGAGACATTGAGCTGTAGCCAGGCAGACTATAGGCGATGAGGGGCAGGATCCTTGAGGTTCCCAGCCTCTTGGATTGGACCTTGCTACGGGAGCCCCAACAAGGAGTAGAAGGACTGGCTGAGTGGGTAGAGGCAGATGCAGATGGAGCGATAGAGAGAGTTGCAGTGCAGGAGTCCTGAGACAGCGCAGAGGGCAGGCTGCAGCAGTGTGAGAGGCACAGGAGTGTTGCACCATTGCAGGAAGGCACAGAGAGGTGTGCAACAGTGCGAGATGCAGGGAGTTGATGCAGCAACGCAGAGGTCAGAGAGGGAGCATTTGTCAGTAGGAGAGGGAGCTTCAGCATCAAAGGGTGTTTCTAGCCCAATAGGGAGGTCAGTTGGGAGATCAGTTACGTACTTCTTAGTAACTGAGTTGCAGTGTAGCAGTGGGCAGCACGATGCAGCATGATGAGAGGAGGTGTAGTGTGGATGCAGTGATGGGAGAAAGGACCAGCAACAACATGGATGTAGAGGGAGCCGTCGTACAAATGCAGCAGTGGCAGTGGCAGACCATGGGTAGTAGTACAAGATGCAGTAGTGTAGAGGATGATGGGCAGGAAGGCCTAGCATCAGTACAGGTACCGATGCCGGATGATCAGAGTTATACTCAATGAGGAGTATTGCTAGAGCACAATCCTCGCTAAGAGGGTGTGTTGATTTGGGGTAGCATCGGATGTGCTCTAGCCACGAAATTTGGTGGAGAGGTTGGGGCACATGAGATCTCCAATACCTGGAAAGGGTTTGGGTAGATTTTAAATAGATCAGGAGATATTAAAATAATTAATATTTTTAATGGAGTCCCTAGGTCTAAACTTAGGGAAAATAAAATATTAATGTATATTAATATGAATCTGTGTTAGAATGGTCCAAAAAGACATGGATCAAGCCAGATCTAATCTTAGTCGTTGATTAGGACTTAATCTCGGCCGTTGAGATGTCAACATAAAAAGTATAAGAGAAGGCTTGAGGGTCACTCGAAGAACACACCAGATGATTAGTCATTCTATTCTCTAGAGCGGGGTTTGCTAAGAGAGATAGAATCAGTGATCGGGAGAGCAGCTAAGGGGCATTGAATACAGAGAAACAGAGAAGGCAGAGATTGTGTCGGGAGCAATGTTGCACGAAGCGGGAGCGAAGCGGAAGCGTTTTTTGGAAGCGGGGACGCCGAAGCGTCATTTTCCAAAAATCTAGGAAGCGAAGCGTCCGCAGAATATATATATATATATATATTTTTATATTTTTTTGCACTTATACTCAAAACAAACATCCAAAATACCAAATTAATTGTAGAAGACATGAAAACATGCATATTTTTGCATAAATCAAGATAGATATAACATCCATTGTACATTAATGATTAACTATTCGAGCATCAACCATTTAGATGCATCAACCATCTAGAATCTAGATTCTTCCTCTTGTCTAGCCTTTGCCTCTACCTCGATTGTCTAGGGATATTAGTCAACATTTCCCAATTTTGATCAAACTACCTAATTCAAGACTTAAGTTATGGTAGAAAAAGCTTAACATGCTTGGTCGATGATTTTGACTTGATTGATAGGTAATTTTTTGCTAAGGGCGTGACAAAGGAGTTCAACAATTAACACCACCAACACTAGGGTACATATAGGGCTTGGTGCTCTTGATTAAATGCTAATCACATACTTTCATACTTGATATAATCTAATGAAATGCCACAATCCCATTGATCTTGAATTCCTGAAAACTGTTAAGTCTGGTGAATTTTGAATAGAATATGAAATTCTATTTTCTCCATATGAAGTCCAATGAGGCTGGAACCACTCTCAAACATCCTGAGTCATTTCATGGTAATGTTAAAAATTTAAGTAAAAGGGTGAAATATTTTTCATTTTCATCCTTTTACTTTAAGAATTTAACATTACCATGAGGGAGCTTCTGCTATATTCATATATTTTTTTTGCCTTCATTCGTCACCCTAACCCAAGGTGGACCCACCCCAACAAGCAAACTCACCTAAAATTTAAAAAAAATTGAAAAAAAAAACGATTTTCTAAACGCTTTTCCGGAAGCTTTTCTGGAAGCGTATGGAAGCGTATGGAAGCGTTCAGGAAGCGTACGCTTCCTCCTCCGAAGCGCCATGCTTCCGACACCCGAAGCGTCGTACGAAGCGCACTTCGACGCTTCGGAAGCGGCGCTTTCGTACAACGCTTCCAAATTTCCAGGAAACGTCTAAAAATGCCGAAACGACGCTTCCGAATTCGGAAGTGCCGCTTCCGGCCAAGCTTCCTAGGCGCTTCCGTACGGGACGCGCTTCGGGGCTTGGAACCGGGGGGGGGGGCACTTCGTGCAACACTGGTCGGGAGAGCAGTGAACAACCAAGGAGGGTGACGCAGAGCCAGCAAGGGCTCACGCAGGGCCATGCAAAGGCAACCAAGTGCTGCGCAGAGCACCAGAGGGGTCAATGTAGCTGACGCAGAGGCTCCCAGAGTTGACGCAGGGCCTCTTGGGGCTGATGTAGGCCAAGGAAGGTTAACACAGGGCCAACATGGGACAGAGGGGCTGATGCAGTCTAGATTGGGCAAAAGCTGGGGTTGCATGAATAGTTTTGTGCTGAGGAACTGCTGGAAGGATTTTCCGGGGTTTTAGCCAGGAGATTTCTCTCAAACTATGAGATATAGCTGCTAAGGAAATTCTCTGTTGGGTAGGCTAGTTTCAACACCCAGATTTTACTTTGATATTGCTTAATAAGAAAACCCTTAAATAGCTGCAACGGTTTTTATGCATTGGGTTTTTTCGGGGACATTGGTCCAAAAATAATGGTGTCATGTGGTGTGTTTGCTCTTGTTTCTTTTAGTTGCTGATCTGTAATATGTTGAACATGCACTGGTGTTTATTTTCAGTATTTATTTTGTAAATAACTTGTTAAAGAAAAATAACAAGTAGGTAGGAATAAATAAGAAAAATTGCATGAAGGGTTTCAAAACTAAGTAAATTTAGAAACTTCAACAATGTTTTGCCAATGGGCCAACTCCCATATCAATAAAGTTTTCCCTCTTTTCATAAAATGCATAAGTGATCAATAAGCTTTTACTATCCTTCCATTCTAGTTTCTTTGTTGGGTTTTGTTGTCGCACAGAATGTCTAGGCACTGCGACAATGGCTCAGATCTGGGGTTGACACCCTGATCCCCAATCTCTCGTTTAAGTTGTCTCCCTACATCAGGCTAAGCAGGGTAGACCCTATGAAAATGGAATGAAGGAGAACTAGTTGGAAACCAGCCAATTCGGGAGACATAGTGAAGCGACCAAGTACCTGATTTAGATTTAGCAAGATTTATAGGATTTGATTAGATTTTAAGCAATTGATGCCAGTGCCTTATGGAGTGAACGATCTTGCTAGGGAATTTAGGACCAAGTAATTGATTTGCAATTGCTGCTTGGATGAATGACTATCCTATATGAAGTGCAGATCCTAAAGCTAATATGAGATGCAAGAATCTTGATTAATTTTAGTTAAATGCCTATCTAAGTTTTAACCCTTCGATCCTTTCTATATTGAGCCTAATTTCGCAGTAATTGGCAGAAAGAAGATAAGGTGAAGCACACTAAGGTGTGATTAATGATACCTCTCCTGAAAATTTAACATACCTGGTGCCTCTGGCGCTGTAGAGAGCTGTGTCTTTGACGATTGCAGGGTCACTTTTTTAAATACTATTAAAAGCAAGCTTCACAAGCAAAGATGGATGGATAGTTATCTCTCTATCGACCAAGCTTATGATTGGAAGTAAATTTTATTTATGCAAAGCTAACTTATATGCAAGATAATTGGCAGAAAGAAGATAAGGTGAAGCACACTAAGGTGTGATTAACGATACCTCTCCTGAAAATCTAACATATTCGGTGCCTCCGGCGTTGCAGAGAGTTGTGGCTCTGACGACTACAAGGTCACTGTTTTAAGTACTATTAAAAGCAGGCTTCTCCAGTAAAGATGGATGGATACCTATCTCTCTATCGACCAAGCTTATGTTTGGAAGTAAATTTTATTTATGCAAAGCTAACTTATATGCAAATGCACTGGATGATGAGATGAAGCTATACTCGAGGATCAGAAACACTTATGTCGTAAAAACCTTCAATCACCAAAATTAAATGTTCGCTTTATTGGATGAAAACTTAAAAATAAACTCTTGAAAATATTACAACTAAACCACAAGCTTATTTCAAATATTTTTGATACAATTATAGCTCAAAGAGAACAAATTCTTCTTTGCAATCAATGTCAACAGATGCTCAAAAAATACTCAGTTTATGAAACAAAAGATATGCATTTTATCACAATTCCATGACAGAGTACTTAATTTTCAGAAATTAGTTTTTAGGATAGCAGTAAGAAAAACTTTATGACAACAGCAATATGATGATGAAAATAGTAAGCTATCAATGATATCTTTATGTTTACCAAATTTTTTCCAAACTTGCCCACATGAATTATAAAATTTTTTCACCCTGTTATGATGTGATTTTCAAAATTATATCAGCACTGATATACTTATTACAACCAACAATTAAAACATGAAATAAGCCTAATGATGAATGCCTAACTCAAGAAATTAATTCCTTAATGTATTAGACAACTTAGGAATTGATTTTAGGCTAACCCACATGAAATTTTGTCACTGTTATATTTCAGACTTTAGAAACAGAATTATTCAGAAATAACAGTCACCCGAAATGTAGATTTAGGCCAAATTTTGATACATATCAAACATAAATGACTTATTAATGTATTTAGCAATTTTTTTAATTAATTTCAAACCACTTAGATGTGTTTTTCACCACTATTATAAAGGTATATGACTGCTGTAATAAACAATGAGGAAAAAGATGGTTTAGAGATCAAACCCTTAGGCCCTAGGCTTTGAAGATCACTTGCCCAAGTTGCCAAAAAAAATTTCAGTACCTGAAACACAAATTTTTACCAAATTTTATGCAAAACCCACCGATGATCAGTTTCAGAAAATTAAATATTCAGATCAGAAATGGAGCAAGGGGAATCTAGGGCCAATGAGAGCTAGCACAGGGCCAATAGAACTAACGTTGGGCTAGGAGAAGGCAGATCTGGGCTTAGGAGCACCAAAACTTGAAACCCCTGTTCTGAAAAAATTATTTTGCTTCAGATATTCATATTTATTACAAAATCTTTAATGGCTGGCCCTGTAAAAATATTTGGGACAAGATGTTGCTCTCTAGGGCCTAGATCTATTTCAAAACCCCCAGATCTACTTGAAAAAATCTTAGATCTGAAGATTTACTTGGTTTATTTCCTAGATTTATTCCTGCAAACAATCTTTGAACCTAGATCTTGCCCTCTAGGGTTTAGATCTAGCTCAGATCTGAAGATTTTCTTAGTTGATTTCTCAGATCTATTCTTTCAAACAATCTTTAAGCCCAGATCTTTCCCTCTAGGGTCTAGATTTAGCTCAGATTTAAAGATTTTCTTGGCTGATTTCTCAGATTTGTTCCTGCAAACAATCTTTGAGCCCAGATCTTGCCTTCCAGGGTTTAGATCTAGCTCAAATCTGAAGATTTTCTTGGCTGATTTCTCAGATCTATTCCTGCAAACATTCTTTGAGCTGAGATCTTGCCCTTTAGGGTCTAGATCTAGCTCAAATATGAATATTTTATTGGCTGATTTCTCAAATCTATTCCCGCACAAGTGAAAAGAGAAAAACACAATACCCAATATGTACAAAAATAGAGAAAATCCCAAAAACCCAAGTGTTAAAATTCAAAATTATGTTACAAAATTTCAGATCTATACAAGTAAATAACAGATCTATACAAATAATTTACAGATTTATACAAAAAATTTACAGATCTATCAGATCTGAGGAATATGAGTCCAACTCCGCTACCAGATCTGATAATCTAAGGTTTTAATAGTCAGATCTATCAAAATTTCCACAAAATATTTAAAAGATTTTGAAATTTTAGAGAGGTACTAGCCCAAAAATACCTTGCAGAAAATAAAATAAAATTTGTTAGATAAATCTCGAGGCTTATATGAAGTAGGCTCTTTAGAAAATATGTGTTGAGAGTTGGCTGGTCCAACCGAAGACTATCCCCAAACACTCAATGAGAACTTGAGAGATCTTCTGCAAACACTAGATCAACTATCAAATCAAGTAGATAAATAGAACAACAATAAAATTCTTAAGAAATAGAGATACCTGCTACTTCAATCAAAATTAAAAATGTTACCTTAGATCCAACAAACTGAATAAGATACCTGTATTAAGATGATTCTAAGAGAGCTATTGATTGACAATGTTCACATAATATTAAGAAGGAATTAAAGCAATGTTACAAAAAATTCATGAAGAGGAACACTATAGCATGTCGAAACCCCAAAGGCTTTTGCATTAATTCAAAAAAATATACAAGAGAGCTTGAGAGCTTAGTACACGATTTAGAGATCGGATGAATTGATTGACAAATGACTCCATATTTAAAGATAAATCCTCCAATGGCTAGTTCGAGTGATCTTCATCAAAGCAATCTCGACCGTTGATGAGGATCGAAATTTCTTTTAATCTCATGCGTGAAAATTTCAAATTCTTGAGGAAATTCAAAATTTTCAATTAAATGCTTTTTAATTAACTATAAAATTAAATTTTTGAATTAATTTCCTCAAAATTTTGACTTTGACTTAATCCCAGGGACCAAAGGCTTAAAATTTAGCAAAATAATTAATCTACCTTAGTCTCGGGCAATGTGGAAAAAGTCGAAGTCGAGATTAAATCGGCAAGGGTTCAGAAATTGAAAAAGTCGTTAAAGTCGGGAGTTTTTTGAAAAAGTCAGCAAAAAGTCGACGAAATTAAAAAATACAAAAATATTCATTTTTTAAAAAATCCTAAATTTTTCAATAAAATCCCAATTTAAAAAAAAATCATTAAATAAACTACCTCTTTCACGATTTTTTGGAAAAAGTCCCGATTTAATCTCGACTTTTTCAACTGGGAAAAAATCGGCCGATTTAATCGGTCAGCCAAAAAAATCGCGTTTTAGGGATTTAATCCTGATTTTTTCCCAACTTTTTCCACACTGATCCTGGGACCTTTAAAATTTGAATTTTTTAGGACCGACGAATTTTCCTTTTGGAGAATTTAAATTTACCTAGGACCTAAAATTAATTAAATTTCTGGCTTAGGATTTTAATTAATTTTTTGGCCAGAAAATTTAATTAATTAACCTATGAGGGGATAAATTATTTTTTCCAACCCTCAAGACACTCTACATCATAATTTTCATATTTTTACATCATAAGGGGGAAAACCCATTTGAAAAAGACCTTCACAGGCTACCAATTTTTACGACACAAATATAATCCAACAGACCAATCAATTTGTAATAAAATAACTTAACCAAATAGTTAGGATTATTCCCAAATCTTTTTTACATAGACTCGATTTATAACACTAGGGCTTGCCTAAGATCCCAGTGACAAAATCCATTCTGGCTTTGGGGTAACGCTGAAAGAAAACTCTGCCGACCATTCGAGAATGGATTGGTGAAACGAAAAACCTCCCAGAATGTAGATCATCACCAGAAAAGTAGGTTTACCTAGGCAATTACATACACAACACAGATCTGCTGAGATTATTTACATTATACACGTGCAGAATGAGTTTACATTATAACATGATGATCAGACTGATGGTGATAGCTGGATGGCATGAACACATCGATCATGTGTCATCCCTTTTGCGAAAAAGGAGGGTGTACTGCTATGGGTCGTTGACACGTAGTGGTCAACATTTGGCTCTACTTGGAGACACGTTGCTACAACGGAGGAATGTGAGAATCCAGAATCTGCATCCATGCAACACACAATATAACATAAGTAGCATCCATCCAAAAAATCATCATATAACATTAAGTACAGGAAAGATATAAGCTCTTCATTTATTAACTATCCTAATAACATGAAAATCACAAATCTAACTACAAAATGAAACATTGAAATAACAGGGTATAAGGTTAGAAATACAATACAAAGATGCCTCATGGCATCAGATGTGTTCAATATAGTGCATGCTGAGCATTTGCTTGCTTTCAGGCAAATCTGTTTGTTGTTTCTTAGATGTGCCATGTCCAATCCTGCATACGGTAAGACTTCTTCCTATCCGAAAATTAAGCTGCTCGCGACCATCTGATGCATCAAACCACTTTCGCATTCTCTTTCTCTTGCGCTTTTTCTTTGTGGCAGGCTGTATCACTGATGATGTGGAACATTCTGCTTCAAAACTCTCAGATGAAGTATGTAAGATATGCATGACATGTCTTTCTTCATTCTGCATCTGCTCTGTCAAGAATGATGGATCGGTCTCATAGGTGTCATGAGTTATAACTTGATCTTTTATGACCGGTGGATCAAGCATGCAAGCATCAACCTGACTCTTATTAATTTCCATTTTATCCGAGTCACCTTCAATTAGCCACTTTTCAATGGAACAAATGACCTCATAATAAGATGGAGCTTGCTGCAACAAATAGGGAGGCTTATGATCTGTTGACGTTTCCTTGTTTCTTTCATCCTCTGACTGATGCTGAAGTTTCTGTACTTGTATTGTTATGTCATCCATCTGGGTAGAGTCTTCAACCTTCATAGCATTGACTTCCTTGGCATGTTTTCCTCCATGGTCAATAACTTATTCTGAAGACATATCTGACCAGTTTCCATATTTTTTATTACTTTGTCATTATCTGCTATTATGGTCATCAACCAATGTTGCATAGAGTTTATCTCTTTCTCATGATTTGCTTGTATGATAGCTAACTGATTATTATAATCGAATCTCATGATGGTCATTTCTTCGTTCATAGTTGACAATCTGTTCTGGATCGAACTTATTTCTTCTTGATAACTTGTTTCCATGGCAGTCATGTGATTTGAATGATTAAATTCCATGATCGTCATATTTCCCTCTAGGGGTAATAACTTGCTTTGCATAGAATTAATTTCCTTGTCATGATTAGTTTTCATGGTTTTGATTTCCTTAGCATGTTGATTCTGCATGTCAGTCCTCATATCCTGCATATTCTGAGCACACTTTTCTACTACGGTGGCTACGTGATCAATGTTTAATTTTCATGATTTCCATCTCATCATCACGTTTTTTGAGTTAAGTGTACAAAGTTCTCATATCTTTGACGTAATCAGTTATAATTTTTTCTTGATCAAGCTCCATATTTTTTATCAGTTGTGTTTGACTGAACTGCATGTCTTTAACCAACTGCTTTAGTTCTTCTATAAGATGCTTATCATTCTCCCTTTCACTATCGACACTGATTTGATAACTTGTTCCTGCTTTTCCACTATCATGGATTCGTCCTGCAACGGTACAAGTGGATGGCTCATTTTGGTATGGAGAATTGTCTGGAAATCTTTCATTGACAACTGGATCCTTTACAAGATCACTTTCATTCTGTTGCATAATGTTAGGGGCACAAGGCGAGCTACCTTGGTCACCATATCTATTTATAAAAGCATTGATGATGTCTGGTAAATAAGCGAAAGAATCTTCAGAACAATTATGAAACCAATTCAAAGCATCACCCTCTAAAGAAAAGGTAAATAGATGCATTTTGACATCTTCATGTTTATATTGGGGAGAACTACAGTATTTGATTATTGTATGAGTAAACTTGCATAGATGCTTTCTAACAGCGATTGAATCACCACCTGAGAGCAAAGACAATTTATGAATGGCTTCTTCCGGCATATCATGGAGAAAATCAGTAAAATGACACGGGGTAAACGAATTATCCATGATGACTTGCTTGAAAGGATAAGGAGGGACCAAATGGACGCTAGAGAGAGACCCTTGCTCAAGAAAATCAAGAGAACCACAAGAAGCGAGCTTCTAGTAGAAATTCTTGTAAGAAATGAAAGAAGTGGAGTCACCACTTGAACATGAATCTAGCTCTAAGATTCAAAAGGAAAAAAACTGGATATAAGGGAGGGTTTCTTGTCTGAAAAATAATGGATGAATAAGTGGAGTCGCCACCCAAACAAGAAACGAACCGATGTGTCAAGGTGCTAAAAGTGCAGATGAAACGATTAATGAGATGACGAAAGATGAAGCAATGAAAAGATCAAATGACAACAAAAAATGTTGGCGTGGCTGGCTAAAATGAATGATAGAAAGATGAATGATGAATTTCGTAAAGCCCAGGCCCAATAAACTGGTCCTCGACAACGACGCCAAAAAATGTTGTCGCACAAAATGTCTAGGCACCGCGACAACAGCTCAGATCAGGGGTTGTCACCTTGATCCTCAATCTCTCCATTTAAGCTATCTCCCTACATCAGGCTAAGGCAGGTAGACCCTACGAAAATGGAATGAAGGAGAACTAGTTGGAAACTAGCCAGTTCGAGAGACATAGTGAAGCGACCAAGTACTTGATTTAGATTTAGCAAGATTTATAGGATTTGATTAGATTTTAAGCAATTGATGCCAGTGCCTTATGGAGTCAACTATCTTGCTAGGGAATTTAGGACCAAGTAATTGATTTGCAACTGATGCTTGGATGAATGACTATCTTATATGAAGTGCAGATCTTAAAGCTAATATGAGATGCAAGAATCTTGATTAATTTTAGTTAAATGCCTATCTAAGTTTTAACTCTTTGATTTTTTCTATAGCGAGCTTGATTTCGTAGTAATTGGCAGAAAGAAGATAAGGTGAAGCACACTAAGGTGTGATTAATGATACCTCTCCTGAAAATCTAACATACCCAGTGCCTTCGGCGCTGTAGAGAGCTGTAGCTCTGACGACTACAAGGTCACCGTTTTAAGTACTATTAAAAGCAGGCTTCTCAAACAAAGATGGATGGATACCTATCTCTCTATCGACCAAGCTTATGCTTGGAAGTAAATTTTATTTATGCAAAGCTAACTTATATACAAATGCACCGGATGATGAAATGAAGCTAGACTCAAGGATCAGAAACACTTGTGTCGCAAAAGCCCCCAATCACCAAAATTAAATATTCGCTTTATTAGATGAAAACTTAAAAATAAACTCCTGAAAATATTACAATTAACCACAAGCTTATTTCAAATCTTCTTGATACAATTATAGCTCAAAGAGAACAAAACCCTCTTTGTAATCAATGTCAACAGATGCTAAAAAAATACTCAGTTTATGAAACAAAAGATGTGCGTTTTATTACAATTTCATAACAGAGTACTTAATTTTCAGAAATTAGTTTTTAGGACATCAGTAAGAAAAACTTTATGACAGTAGCAATATGACGATGAAAACAATAAGCTATCAATGATATCTTTATGCCAAAAATTTACCAAAATTTTTCCAAACGTGCTCACATGAATTGTAAAAAATTTTCAGCTTGTTATGATGTGATTTCTAGAATTATATCAAATCTGATATACTTATTACAGCTAGCAATTAAAACATGAAATAAGCCTAATGATGAATGCCCAACTCAAGAAAATAATTTCTTAATGTGTTAGACAACTTCGGAACTGATTTGAGGTTAACCCACTTGAAATTTTGCCACTGTTATATTTCAGACTTCAAAAACAGAAATATTCAGAGATAACAGTCACCCAAAATGTAGATTTAGGTCAAATTTTTGATACACATCAAACATAAATGACTTATTAATCTATTTAACAATTTTTTTAGTTAATTTGAAATCACTTAGATGTGTTTTTCACCACTATTAGAAAGGTATATGACTGTTGTAACAAACAGTGAGGAAAATGAGGGTTTAGAGATCAAACCCTTAGGCCCTAGGTTTTGAAGATCACTTGCCCAAGTTGCCTAAAAAAAATCAATCCCTGAAACACAAATTTTTACCAAATTTTCTGCAAAAACCCACCAATGATCAGTTTCAGAAAATTAAATATTCAGATCAGAAATGCAGCAAGGGGAATCTAGGGCCAATGAGAGCTAGCACAGGGCCAATAGAACTAGTGCTAGGCTAGGAGAAGACAGATCTGGGCTTAGGAGCACCAAAACTTGAAACCCTTGTTCTGAAAAAATCATTTTGCTTCAGATCTTCAAATTTATTGCAAAATCTTTAATGGCTGGCCCTGCAAAAATATTTGGGACAAGATATTGCCCTCTAGGGCCTAGATCTGTCTCAAAACCCCCAAATCTATTTGAAAAAATCTCATATCTGAATATTTTCTTAGCTAATTTCTTAGATCTATTCCTGCAAACAACCTTTGAACCTAGATTTTACCCTCCAGGGTCTACATCTAGCTCAGATTTGAAGATTTTTTTGGCTGATTTCTTAGATCTATTCCTGCACAAGTGAAAAGAAAAAAACCCAATACCCAATATGTACAAAAATAATGAAAATCCTAAAACCCAAGTGTTAAAATTCAAAATTATGTTACAAAATTTCAGATCTACACAAGTAAATAACAAATCTATACAAATAATTTACAGATCTATACAAATAACTTATAGATTTATCAGATCTGAGGAGTATGAGTCCAAATCTGCTCCCAGATTTGATAATCTAAGGCTTTTAATAGCCAGATCTATAAAAAATTCCACAAAATATTTACAAGATTTTGAAATTTTAGAGAGGTACTAGCCCAAAAACACCCTGCAGAAAAATATTATAGTTAGATAAATCTTGAGGCTTATATAAAGTAGGCTCTTTAGAAAATATGTGTTGAGAGTTGGCTGGTCCAATCGAAGACTATCCCCAAATGCGCAATGAGAACTTGAGAGATCTTCTGCAAACACTAGATTAGCCATCAAATCAAGTAGAGAAATAGAACAACAATAAAATTATGAAGAAATAGAGATACCTGCTACTTCAATCAAAATTAGAAATGTTACCCTAGATCCAACAAACTGAATAAGATAACTGGATTAAGATTATTCTAAGAGAGCTATTGATTGACAATTTTCACATAATATTAAACAAAAATTAAAACAATGTTACCATAAATTCATAAAGAGGAACACTACAACACATTGAAACTCTAAAGACTTTTGCATTAATTCAAAAAAGTATAGAAGAGAGCTTGAGAGCTTAGTACATGATTTAGAGATCGGATGAATTGACTGATAAATGACTTCCTATTTAAAGATAAATCCTCCAACGACTAGTTCGACTGATTTTCGTCAAAGCAATCTCGACTGTTGATGAGAATCAAAATTTCTTTTAATCTCATTTGTCGAAATTTTAAATTCTTGAGGAAATTCATTTTTTTCAATTAAATGCATTTTAATTGATTCAAAAATTAAATTTTTGATTGATTTCCTCAAAATTTTGACTTTGACTAAATCCCAAGGACCAAAGGCTTAAAATTTAGCAAAATAATTAATTTACCTTAGTTCCGAGACCTTTTAAAATTTGAATTTTAAGGACCGATGAATTTTCCCTTTGGAGAATTTAAATTTACCTAGGACTTAGAATTAATTAAATTTCTGGCTTAGGATTTTAATTAATTTTCTGGCCATAAAATTTAATTAATTAACCTATGAGAAGATAAATTATTTTTTCCAACCCTCAAGACACTTTACATCATAATTTTCATATTTTTACATCATAAGGGGGAAAGCCCATTTGAAAAAGATCCTCACAGACTACCCATTTCTGCGACACAAATATAATCCAGCAAACCAAACAACTTGTAATAAAATAACCTAACCAAATAGTTAGGATTATTCCCAAATCACTTTTACATAGACTCGATCTATAATACTAGGACTTGCCTAATATCCTAGTGACAAAATCCATTCTGGCTTTGGGATAAGGTTGAAGGAAAACTCTGCCGATCATTCGAGAATGGATTGGTGAGACGAAAAACCTCTCAGAATGTAGATCATCACCAGAAAAGTAGGTTTACCTAGGCAATTACATACACGACACGGATCCGCTGAGATTATTTATATTATACACATGCAGAATGGGTTTACATTATAACATGACGATCAGGCTGATGATGATAGCTAGATAGCACGAACACATTGATCAGGCGCTATCCCTTTTGCGAAAAAAGGGGGTGTACTGCTATGTGTCGTTGACACATAGTGGTCAACAGGTTCTATTGGAGAGTGTTTGTTGGCTTCTTTTGGAGAGTGTGATTTATGAGTGCAACAGGTCATTGGGATTACTGTGAAGGAAATGACAACAAACTACAATGATCAAGTGAGTGGTTTGTGGCATGCCTAGATATTTCAAGGCACACCTAGAAAAGCAGATGTTTAATACTTAGAAAAGTGGATGTTTAATAAGTATGGAGTTATATTTGAGTCTTTTGCCTTTTGGTCAAAATTAAAACTAATTGATAAAAGGTCTATACTCATTGCTGTTCAAAATTAAAAGCAATTGATAAAATGTCTATACTCGTTTTTGTTCAAAATTAAAACCAATTGATAAAATGTCTATACTCTTTTTTGTTCAAAATTAAAACGAATTGATAAAAGGTCTATACTTGTTAAACTATTTGATAAAAGGTGTATACTCGTTAAACAATAAAAAGCAGTGGGGTAATATACTTATTTGCTTTTCTAGCCTAGTTAGGTAGTATACTTATGTGCTTTTCTAGTCTAGTTATGGTTAAAACTGTTAAAATTGGCAACTAGGGCCAAACTCCATGTGGGTCACTTTATTTATGGCTGCTGATATTTTTCCTAGATTCCTCTCGTCGAGAGGTGTAGGATTGATCTAAAGATCATCTGATTCTGACAAGTATTTATGGAGATATGAATTTATTTCTAATTACTTGACAAATTGTCAAGGTCGGCCAGCAGCTAAGTGTGTGGCACACATGCCCATCGTTTCATATAAATAGAAGAGAGGTTGAGTCATTTGCAACTCATCTTCTCTCTCTCCTACGCGTCAAAGAAACCTCTCTCTCTCTCACACGTGTGGCTGGAAAAGAAGACGCAGTAGGGCAAGGCAGACGTAGGAAGGAGGACGCAGGGGCTGCAGGTCATCTCTTTGACCAACGTTGACCAAGTGTTGAACATCCAGGAATGCGGATTTGGTGTGGCTAACTCTCCTAGGCAGGCCACAGATTTTGGCACGAAAATCAAGGTGATCTGACCTCTAGTTTGACTGGTGTTGACTACCCTAGTTTGGGGCAGCAAGTTGACTTCAGTCAATTGTAGTTTGACTTCAGTCAACTGTAGTTTGACTATGTTTTCCGGGCTTTTCAAGGGTTGTTTCTTTAGGCTGTTCAAGAGTTAGCTGACCAGAAATTGACCAAACATATTAGAGGTCAATTTCCACTCGTTTGACCAAGTTTGACTCTGCTGATCTAGGGTTTGCTCCTGCTGATATAAAATTACAGAATTTTGATTTTGTACTATCTCTCTGCTGAACTATTGAAGATAAAAGAAGATTTGATCAAAGGGTTTCCCCACATTGGGGTTGTCCCTGGCTAGCCGCCACATATTGTGCCTCTTGTCTTGGCTTGTTTTCTGTCGATCATTTAATGTTCTATCTGCACTTTACTTTATGTATATGTGATTGCTAATCTGTGGGTAATAAGAAGAAAAATAAGTAAACTGCTCTAAGCATAGAACATACCATAATTTAACATGGAATCGGAGCTGAGGTGAAGACAAAGCCCAAGCAAGAGCAAGAGAAATCACCAAAGAGAAGGTTGGCAAGGCTATCTTAAAGAAACCCTGTGGTCCTCTACACACTTCCCTGCTGAAGACAAACTCCGTGAAAAGTCTGACTATCACGGATGGAAGATGTCTCTCGATCTAACATTAGACGAGCAGGAAGTGTTGAGCCTCCATCAAATGCATCGGTTGCTGCTAGAAACAAGTGGACAAAGGGAGAAGTCAAAGCAAGGAAGATCATCCGGGACTCTATTGACAAGTGCCTGGTGGCCTATGTTTCCGCGCTGACTACCTCCAAGGAAATCTATGATAGACTGGTGAGTTTATTTAAAGTTAATGATGCAAATCAAGTTTTGTTCCTTAGAAATAAGCTAAAGAAAATTAAGAAGGGCAAAGATGAGAGTATGCAAGCATATTTCTTAAGGATCACCAAGATCAAGAACGATCTCCTATCTATTGGGGAAGTAATTCCTAACAGGGAAATGACACTCACAACTCTTGAAGGACTACCACCTGAATGGTATATATTTAGAACTACTCTTCTCAACAATAACGTAATTCCTGGATTTGAGGAATTGATGGCTAGATGCATTCAAGAAGAAACAAGGATGGAAGAGCAAGAAATTCCTGTACTTAAAGGTCATCCCTATGCCTTTTCTTCTCATGCTAGAATAAGAAACAATTCTGGGGCTAAATTCAAAGGAAAGGTTGGATCGAAGGGTGGAAGAAAAGGACGATGTTACAATTGCAATAAAACGGGCCACTATGCAAGGGAGTGCCTTGATAAAAGGGATTCACATCAGGATGATGATCAAAATCATTCTCAAGGCAATCAAAGGAATGGTAGGTCAAATGGTAGAGGTAAAAGAAATGTCGGAAATCAAGGAAGAGGACAACCCTTCAAGAAGGCAAGAAACTCCAGATATGAATCTAACACTGTTAACAATAAGCAAGATGAATATTATCTATCAGCAATTCTCTCTACTATTGCTCCCTTGGACTCGCTGGGAAATTGGCTTATTGATAGTGGTGCCTCAAGGCACTTCACTGGTTACAAAGAAGCTCTCTCTAATCTGGTCGAGAAGAAGACCAACCTTGAAATTGTTCTTGGGGACAATTCAAAATATCCCGTGAAAGGTGTAGGGAATGTCACTCTTCAATTGAATTAGGGGAATACAATTCATTTACAAGATGTATTATATGTACCTGATCTTAAAAAGAACCTGGTGTCCATTTCGACAATGGAAGACAAAGGCTACAAGGTGGCCTTCAGCGATGGAAAGGTACGTGTATGGAAAAAGAACTTTAAAGATGCTTTCACTCTTGGGTTTCGAGTTGATTCATTATATCAGGTCGGAGGAAGTCCACTGGGTGTCATGTCTTGCGACACATCTCTTTAGTCCAAACCATGGCATCGGAGGTTTTATCACCTTCATTATAAAGCTCCACCCGATGTGAGAAAAATGGTGACCAGGATGCCCAAGTTCGGATTAGAGCAAAAAGGTGTATGTCTAGGATGTGTCGAAGGAAAGCTCAAAAGGGGACCATTCCCCTCAAGCCAAAGCAAGACCTCCGATATATTGCAGTTGGTTCACTTGGACATATTCGATATGATGCCTGTGAACTCCTTGGGAGGATATTTATATTACCTCACTTTTGCAGGTGATTATTTTCGCAAGACTTGGATATACTTCTTGAAAAAGAAGGATGAAGTGTTCTCCTGGTTTCGGCACTTCAAAGCCTTGATCGAGAATCAGACCAAAAAGAAGATCAAGATCTTAAGGATTGATAATGGGACTGAATATGAATCCAATGAGTTTCATGACTTTTGCAAAGAGGCTGGCATTAAGAGGGAGACTACTACACCATATACTCTTGAGCAGAATGGTGTGGCGGAAAGGAAGAACTGTACGATTGTGGACGCTGTCCGTGCTATGCTCCATGATCAAAAACTTCCGAAGTTTCTATGGGTTGAAGCTGTAATTATTGCCATATATGTACAAAACGGATGCCCTCATCAAGCATTGGGTTCCAAGACTCCCGAGGAAATGTTCAGTGGTAAGAAACCTGACGTATCTCATTTTAGAATTTTTGGAAGTCCTATTTATTTTCATGTGCTGAAGGAGAAAATGAATTAAACTAGGTGCATATGGAAAGAAAGGAGTCTTCGTGGGCTATAGCGAAAATACTAAGGGCTATAGAATCTATGTGGCTGGTCAAAGGGAAGTCGAAATTAGCCATGATGTCACCCTTGACGAAGATATGGCTCTTAGCAAAGTTGACAATCTTCCTACTCTAAGAGGATCTAAAGACGCTGACACCAGGGAACCAAAGGAAAAGGAAGACGAGACGATGCCTGATGTGGAAGAACCTATGGATCCTATTGATCCTCCTCCGCAAAAGCCTTCCTCTTCTAGAAAGAGGCCTTCATCGCTTAGGGGGACACTTGATGATGCTGAAGGATACATTGCACCCAGAGGAACCTTTCGTGAAAGTAAGAAGCCGAATAGGTATCAGGGATACCTAACCATCATGAGCACGATCATCTAAAATGAACCTTCGTCATTCACAGATGCTGTTAAGCATCAAGTATGGAAGGATGCTATGACCGATGAATATGAGTCCATCATGAAAAACGATGTATGGGATCTGGTCCCCAGACCCTAGGACAAAGCAGTTGTCACTTTGAACTGGCTTTACAAGATAAAGCATGCAGTTGATGGAAGTGCGGAAAGTATAAGGCTCGTTTTGTCGCTCGTGGCTTCTCCCAGAAGGAAGGTATAGACTATAACGAGATATTTGCACCTGTTGCCCGATATACCACCATTCGCTCGATCATAGCCCTTACTGCTTCGCAAGGATGGAACCTACATCAGATGGATGTCAAGACTGTGTTCTTACATGGTTCGATCAAAGAGGAAGTCTATGTGGAGAAACCCGAAGGATTTGAGATTTATGATTGAGAATCTCATGTGTGCAGGTTGAAGAAGGCCCTCTATGGGCTAAAGAAAGCACCCTGAGCGTGGTATGAGAGGATCGATAGCTACTTGATGAAGCTGGGATTCACTAGGAGTGAAGCCGACCCTAACCTTTACTTTAAGGTTGTAGTTGACAAGCCTTTCAAATTGGTGCTATATGTTGATGACCTCTTTCTAACAGGTGCAGACCCTCTCATTCACAAATGTAAGAAGGAGTTGGCTTCTGAGTTTGAGATGAAAGACCTAGGACTTATGCACTATTTCCTAGGACTGGAAGTCTGGCAGAAACCAGGCGAGATTTTTCTATCTCAAGGAAAATATGTGGTGAAAATATTGGAGAGATTCGGCATGGTGGACTGCAAGCCCGTAACTACCCTGATGGAGCTTGAGTTCAAGAAGTTAAACGGTAGCGCTGTCGGACCTGTTTTACGAAATGCTACCGAATATCGTCAACTCATCGGAGCATTGATGTTCTTGGTGAACTCCTGTCCGGATATATGTTTTGTAGTCAACACATTGAGTCAACATATAGTTGAGCCTCACCACTCACATTGGATTGGTGCGAAGAATTTGTTGAGATATCTTTGTGGCATGATCACTCATGGGTTGAGATACATTGCTGGAGATGTGAGACTACTTGGATATACCAATGTTGATTGGGCAAGCAGTATGGTGGACCGAAAGAGCACTTTAGGGTGTTGTTTCTCTTCGGGATCTGCCTCGATATCCTAGATGAGCAAGAAGCAGAAGTCGGTGGCTTTGAGCACTGCCAAGGCAGAGTACATTGCTGTTAGGATGACCTCCTGTGAGGAAGTCTGGTTGCGAAAGCTATTCAGTGAGTTGTTTGGATTTACATTGGATACCACCGTGATCCTATGTGACAACCAGAGTGGGATTCATTTATCAAAGAATCCCGTATTCCGTGATCGCTCCAAGCATATCGATATTAGGTACCACTATATTCGAGATATGGTGCAACGGGGAACAATAAGGCTCCAACATATTGGTACAGATGAACAGGTCGCCGACCATTGGGCGATTCACCATCCCCTGGTGGTGCACTATATATAGGGGAAAGGTTCAACCTTCCGCTATGACACCCCGTGGCGACTGTGGAATAGGATGATTAGTTCTCCTGTGGGCTAGGATGATTAGTTTTCCGTGGCGACTGTGGAATAGGATGATTAGTTCTCCTGTGAGCGAGGATGATTAGTTCTCCGTGGCGACTGTGGAACAGGATGATTAGTTCTTCTATGGGCCAGGATGATTAGTTCTCCGTGGCATCTGTTGGACATGATGATTCGTTCTCCTGTGGACAGGATGATTAGTTCTCCTGTCAAGGCATCCTACCCATGTAGTGTGGGACTCATGGGAAGTACCTCTCATCTGATCAATGAGCAGGGAAATGAGGTTAGGGACCATAGTAGTACTATCGATGGACGCATTGTTGTATCTACCATACTCCCTATGCTAGGATGATCTCCATTGATCTGGGATCAATGATACATCCTCGATCATTTCTTCTTCTTCATAGTTCAAGCAGAGCAGGACCAGCTGTGCAGGGCAGTGCGTTTGATGGCTGGGATAGTAGTGACGGTCAGACGGATTGCAGATGGAGTTCTCCCTAGTTGAGAGGGAGTGTTAAAATTGGAAACTAAGGCCAAACTCCATGTGGGTCACCTTATTTATGGCTGCTGATATTTTTCCTAGATTCCTCTCGTCGAGAGGTGTAGGATTGATCTAAAGATCATCTGATTCCGACAAGTATTTATGGAGATATGAATTTATTCTAATTACTTGACAAATTGTCAAGGTCGGCCAACAGCTAAGTGTGTGCCACACATGCCCAGCGTTTCATATAAATAGAAGAGAGGTTGAGTCATTTGCAACTCATCTCATCACTCATCTTCTCTCTCTCCTATGCATCAAAGAAGCCTCTCTCTCTCTCACACATGTGGCTGGAAAAGAAGATGTAGTAGGGCAAGGTAGAGACAAGAAGAAGTACACAAGGGCTGCAGGTCATCTCTTTGACCAGCGTTGACCATCTAAGAATGCGGATTTGGTGTGGCTGCCTCTCCTAGGCAGGCCGCAGATTTTGGCACAAAAATCAAGGTGATCTGATCTCTAGTTTGACCCGTGTTGACTGCCCTAGTTTGGAGCAACAAGTTGACTTCAATCAACTGCAGTTTGACTGCATTTTCGGGGCTCTTCAAGGGCTGTTTCTTCAGGCTGTTCGAGAGTTAGCTGACCAGAAATTGACCAAACATATTGGAGGTCAATTTCCACTCGTTTGACCAAGTTTGACTTCGCTGATCTAGGGTTTGCTACTGCTGATATAAAATTACAGAAATTTGATTTTGTACTATTTCTCTCTGCTGAACTATTGAAGATAAAGAAGATTTGATCAAAGGGTTTCCCCGCATTGGGGTTTGTCCCTGGCTAGCTGCCACATCTTGTGTCTTTTGTCTTGGCTTGTTTTCTGTCGATCATTTAATGTTCTATTTGCACTTTACTTTATGTATATGTGATTGCTAATCTGTGGGTAATAAGAAGAAAAATAAGTAAACTGTTCTAAGCATAGAACATACCATTAACAAAAACTGACAAGGAATAAGGGCTGCAAAAGTTTAAAAAGGGTTGCAAATTCTCACGAAACAGGAAATAAAGAGGAAGTATACTA
The DNA here is from genome assembly GCA_000404065.3 of Pinus taeda. Taxonomy (NCBI): domain Eukaryota; kingdom Viridiplantae; phylum Streptophyta; class Pinopsida; order Pinales; family Pinaceae; genus Pinus; species Pinus taeda. The sequence goes on along the minus strand of APFE030378599.1, from coordinate 22,093 downwards.
CATCAATACTATTATCTGAATTGACTTTCCCTTTAAAAAGGTTAAAAAATATCCAGGAAATGGCTTCCTAGTAAGTTAGGTTTGTGCTTATTTACCCAAGATTACTGCACTTTTTGCAGTTGACAAAGGACACTTTTCTTTTAGGGTATATTTGAGCTTAAAAGGCCTTAGCAATGAGAATTTCATCTTTCAAAATTTGGCCCTTTCTATTGGGGGTAAATATTTTTCTCTGGTCTATCTGGTTTCAATGGCACATGATTCAATTTTTTTTTTTTAAACTACTATTGCTATTGAGGGACTTGTTGAAATAAACTTCAAAGAACCCAAAACTAAAGCTGGGGGATCCGTAGAGATTTGGCTTTAATGGACAAATTTCCCTTTGTCAGAGCTCGTTTATATGACTTATACAAAATTTTTAAGCTTAGCTTTAATCAGTTCACTAATTAAACAGCAGCAAGTGTCATCAGGCATAGAACCTGTTAATCATTCTTTATTTTGTCTGTAATTGTATTTCAAGATTGGTTATGAAAAAGAAAAAGTAATTTTTTGTGTGTACTTGATTTTCCTCTGCCAAAAGAAATTCATTACTACTAAGCAATTTTTCACAAAAATACTGGCAGAAAGCCATTTAATTATTGATGTACAATCTCTCATGATATTCATCACTATCATTTTTTTATTTGCATAGCATGTATGTATGCACTTATAGTCAGTATACAGCTACCTGTATATTATTCAGCTATCTATAATGCCATTAAGCAACTTATAGGAGCATAGTGTGATAATAAAATATGGGCAAATCAGATGCGTTTTGAAGTTTAGATTATCTAGAGGACATATATAAGGATGCATGCGCAGAGATTTATATGTCAATTAATATCAGAATACATTTTTCAATTCATATCTCTCGATGAAAAAAGGGGAAATTAGGATCCAATGAGAGTTGGAACTGCTCCTGAATTAAATATAGACATGAGTTGAATCTTGTAAAAGGCATCTTTATATTTCTAGAAGCATAACTGCAATTTGCTTTTCCCGCTTGACTGTAAAATTCATCTATGTTGGCTGATATTCCTGCCTGTAAAGTGATTGCTGTACTTATTTTCAACTGCGAAATATCATAAAATGATATATTGACTCTAAGGTTTAATTCCACATGTGGTCACTCCTCATATTTCAGACATAATAAAGGAAATGGTGATGTTTTTTTATTGTGTACCTTCGTTTAATGCCCAATTTAGACTATGATGAAGCTTGTTTGGAGCATGTATGCTTATTTGAAGTAGTTAAATTTTCATATATCAGGGATAATAAAGGAAGGGGCAATGTTTTTTAACTGTGCACATTCATTTAATGCCCAATTTAGACTATGATGAAGCTTGGTTGGAGCCTGCTATGCTTATTTGAAGTAGTTAAAATTAAATAAACTAGGATGAAATTAATCTAATTACCTAATAAGAGTTTGAACTTAAGTTCTCCATCTATATTATGTATTGGTCAGCTCAGCTTGTTTTATTTTCAAGTCGTTGATGCTTTCATTTATCCTTTAAATTCAATGCCTTTAAGTTAGCTGAAGCGGTTGATACTTAAGGTAAGAATAGCCTGCATTGACTGTGTTTGGTGTTGTTCTCATACAAGTTGAATTGAATTCAGCTATTAATCACTTTATTTCATCGTTTTTCAGGGTTATGCAGCCAGAGAATTTGTTAAGTTGGGTGTCAAATCTGGAGAGCTCGCAATTATATCAAAAGAGGCTGTATGTTCTGATTTCTCTTTATATGAAATTTGTTGTATAGCTCAGTAGAAGGTTCTGGCTTTGTTTTCTGTTTGTAAGCACTCTCCATAGCCAAGCGACTGGAGGGTCTGTGGGTTTACATCTGGAGGTCAGAAGCATTTACCTCAAGCGATACTAATTTTTTTTCCTTTTCTCCAGAGTGTATTTGCCTCAGTATTGACTCTTGTGCGGTGTTGAGCTTTTTTCCTTGCTATAAATAATGCATTATGAGCTTCTCTGTTCACGTTAGGCTGCTCATAAGGGTGATACAAGTCTTTTTCTCTAATACTGCTCTTTTCAGCAGAAACTTGCTTTCTTTTAAAAAAAACTGATGAGGATCTTTCTCTTTTGCATTATATTGGTCTTTATAAGTTAGATCACTTTGATGAAGCATTACATTTTTTTCCATTAGATTGGTCTTTATAAGTTAGATCACTTTGATGAAGCATTACATTTTTTTCCATGTAACTAAGTAACCCATCCTTCAGCGCATAGGCAAGGTATGATATTCTTGAGGGTTCAAGGCCATTCAACAGCAAGGCTCGAAACCATCACATCAATATACTCAATATTAACACAACATGTCACTTGCAGGAATTGAATCTGGATAGAGAAAATAACAATCATTCTTCCCAATCACCTGAGATAAACCCAATTGCTATTTGATGAAACATTATATATAGACTCAACCAGACCCTTCTGTCAACAAAAAGTATCCAAAAAGCACATTACCAGTTAAGTCTTGGAATAGATCGAGCCTCTCAATTTCTTTGGTGCCTTTTTTTTCTCATTGATCAAAGAAGTGAAAACTTGGACGGGATCAGCATCACTATTTGGAATTGTGTTCAAGTTATTACAGGTATCCAATTCTTCTTAGTAGGAGCAATGAAACTTGAAAGCTATGGCGCAGTATATGCTTTCCCCATGAGAAGTCTATTCTTGCTTCCTCTTCAATGACATTTTGTGCTTCGATTTTTCAGATTTTTTGCATTTGATAATGTGCTGCACATGTTTAATAACTCTGTTGTGACGACTTTTTGTTGTTAAATATTATAGAAGACAATGAAACCACTTGATAAATTATTAAATTATGTGATAATCCCGTTATACCAACACATGGATAATTGGATGCATATTTTATTATATGATAAGGTACTATTATTCTATTAGTGAATTATTTGTCTTGTTTCCTCTACATGATAGCTTGGATTTTATGATGACAAACTATATTGTTTTTACAGGTAGCTCCATATGAAAGACCTGCACTTAGCAAAGCTTATCTCTTTCCGCAAGGTATGACATTTCAATTGAGTCCACATAGAGCTAAATCAAAATCACTTTGGGTGCATATACGCATGGGAGCTATAGCAATTTAATTCTCCAAATAACATTTCAATTGAGTCCACATAGAGCTAAATGAAAATCACTTTGGGTGCATATACGCATGGGAGCTAATAGCAATTTAATTCTGTTGTATTTGGAGTACCTCAAGATTTTTCCTGTACACTACAATAAAATAGAGTTCCACTCTCCTGTTTAAACTTCAGTTATGGCTAGAACCTGTGTTGCAGGAAATGCCTACCTAGGTAGCGTTTTCATACCCAGAACATTTAGAAACTGGGAAAATTTCGAAGGACATTTATTTTAAATGGTAGAAACTTTGATGAATTTTACTAGTTCCTAATACGTAAACTATAAAATATTTGGTAATATTTTTTGAAATTTTTTTGAAATTTCTGTTAATCTTATATAGTCTCTATAAAATTTTGGCAAGTTTCAAGGTAAAATAATTTATCCTATAAAATTTGGGTGAATAATTTAAAAAAAATGAAAATTGGTGATTTTTTTGAAAAAACCTTGGAAAATTTGCCCATTTGCAAAATTTAGCCCCAATTTTTTTTGAACCTGTAAACATTGAAATGGATGCAAAATGGCCTCAGTTTCATGAGTTGGAAACACAGTATGGTATGGCTGAGGCTGTTTCCAGGTTGTTTTGGTGTGTTTGTATGGCTTCTGGCTAGATCTTTGAAGGTTGTGGGGTCACCCAAGTGCTCTGAGGGGCATGGGACCCATAAGGAGCCTAAAGACCTGTAATAAATGATTAACCGGGACATGTAATCGGTATATAAACCGACATAATTTTCAGATTCATTTGAAAAAAATAGAAATCTAGAAAGTTAGAAACTCTAACAGCCCTTCTTTTTCCTATAGCTCTCTTTCTCTCATGGAAGGTTAGAAACCTACTTGGATCTATCTCTTGCTGCTCTTGATTGGTGGAGATACAAATGGAAGTGGAACTTCCTGTTTTTCCAATACACATTATTTTGATATAAGCTCATAATACATATATAAAGGCCGATTTTAGATTTTGCATCATGTAATCATTAATGGGAGTTAATATAGATGTGGGTTTCCTTTTAAAATGGTATTTTTGTATCATTTTTATTTTGTTGCAAGATAATGTTAGAAAAATACACACATAGGGGGAGCGATGGCCTGTGTTTGCGTTTGCGTTAGAGTTTGCAAGCTCTATTGAGCTGTGTGTGGTCTGCCGCTCCCATGGTGCCCTTGATCAAGAGGAGAATGGCTTTGGCAATGCTTTTCTGCAAGGTCGGGGTTTTATTTCGATATTTAATGAAAAGTCTCGAATGGGAATGTGGCATCCTCCGGCGCGATCCTGTTTTTACCTCATCCAGTGTGGTTTATTACAAGATCCATGGCTTCATAGGCGATGAACTGTGTCCAGTATCAGTTGATGAAGGCGCACACGATCTGTTGTGTAGGTTAAATACGGTCTTGTAGGCTAGTTGTTTAAGGTTTTTTTCTTTCCATTGTACAGTTAGGGGTTCATTCTACAACCCAGTGTCAAGGCGATGTGTAAGTTTGTCCATCTCTTTTAAAATAAAAATAACATATTCTTTAAATAGAAAAGCAATGTTTGCTAGAATAAAAAAGAAAAAAAAAACATGCTATGCATATTTTATTAGTTATGCATATGACCTACTATAATTTCATGTAAAGTAATTAGAAGTAAAAAAAATGTCTAAGATGTTTAAACTTTATACTTTTCAAAAATATTTTAATATGTGATATCAACTTCATATATATCTATATATAGAAAAAAATGTTAAAAGAAAATATTTTAATGTTGTATAGAATAAAATATCCAATGTGGGTTATGAATAAAATATTTTAATATGAATTAATATTGATGTATACTTAAAAATATATTAATAACAAAAAAATCAATTCAATGCACATATTGTGTAATCTATATAACATTCAAAAATACAAATTAAACAACAAAAAATTACTCATTGTTTTTTGCACTCTAAAATAGGTTTGCCCGGAAGCAATTTGATACCTCTCGGCTCATGTTAGATTATAGTTATTAGAACTGGACCGGTCATTGAACTGGTAGACACCTTGGACCGAGAACTGGATGGAAACCGATAAAAGAACCGGACCAAAAAACCGGTCAACCAAAAACACATAAAATATTCAAATTTTAAAGAAAAACATATATATTCATGTGAATCAACATGAATCCAATCCATTTATACACAAATAAGGAAAAAATCTCATTTATATAGCATGTAAGGGTACACATAACCAAAATGGCGCCGAGTGCAATCCATCTCTAAATTGAAAATACATTAGCAAACAAGATCCTCATGGCCTCTAGCATCCAAAAAAAATTATGTTACAACAAATACCTACATATCATCAAAATCATTGCCTATATTGGGATCTTCGTCATCAATATCATCCTCTAAGCATTAAAATAAGATAAAAAATGCATAGCATGTCAATTCAAGATTTAGTTTGAGTGATGGGTATTGTTTTTAGTAGGCTTATGATAGAGTTCGATAACCAATGCCACTAACGTCAAAGTACATAGAGGGCTTGGTGCTCTTGATTAAATACTAGTTCCATACCCTCGTACATGACAAAATCCAATGTATCGTTGCACCTCCACAATCTTGAAACCCTGGAAAACTGTTAAGTCTGTTGGATTTTGAGTGCGATCTAAATTTTTACTTTCTCCATATGAAATCCAATGAGGTCAAAATCACTCTCAAACACTCTGAGTCATTTCATGGTAATGTTAAAAATTTAAGTAAAAGTGGCATCCTCCTTTATTTTTTATGGATGAAAATAAAAATTAAAGGAGAATGCCACTTTTACTTTAAGAATTTAACATTACCATGAATTGCATAGCATTATTAGGGAATATGATCACATACTAGGCTTCCCCTATCATAAATAAGGGCTTTTATGAAAAAAATTGCGTTCAAAGGGTCCTTGGCAATAATGTACAAAATCGACTAGTTCAATATTGAACTGTCCGGTTCATTGAAAAAAGGCTGGTTTGGTACTGAATCAACAAAAAATTGTTTAGGTCATCGGCCTGAACCAATTTTTGCCTCAAACCGGTCAAATCGGCTGGTTCAGGCCAGTTCGATTCGGTCCTAATAACATTGTGTTAGACCTGTGGTTAAGATGGATCTATGCTGGTTTATATATCTAGATGTCGTTTATGTGGTGGCTTACGACAGCTGTGGAGCCAGATTTTGTGATGCAACTGATGTATATTAGTGGTTTCTTTGGAAATGATTTGGGGATGCTGTTTCGGGTTCTTTCTATTGGGAACCCCTTATTGAACAATGTCCCATATAATTGTGTTGCCAGTGACGGCCCTGTTCTTGGGCTTTCAGTTTTTGGTCCACTCCAAGGTGAGGTGCTACGACATACACAGACTGAGTGGACATAAATTGATTTATTACAATTTTTTATCAAAGACTTTAGTGGGAAATCTACCATATACTGGATCAAAAACACTGATTTTGTCTCCAAACTAAAAGAGGCTATTGAGCTAAAAGGAGGTATTCCTTCAGTATTACAATGTGTTTGCAATTTAATGGGAGGGTCTTACAAGATTATGTACAGAGAAAAGACTATTCCATCGAAAACAACTCAATCATAATTTTGAATACAAGGGTGCGTGGGGGTGCTCCTGGTGCCAGGACATCAAATGGAGTTCCAGTATCCTTTAAGGATGCAGTTCAAGGGAATCCTATTGCCCCTGCTGATCCGAGTCAAAATATCTGAGGACCCTATATAGTGGATAAAATGGAGCAAGCTCCGTGATTGGAGATCAATAACTCTGAGGTTTCTTCCTCGTTTTTTGTTCTCTAGTCAAAAGGCATCATTTTTTTGATTCAATGGCGTCTGGCCTAGACCCGAAGCCTTATTTCATTGGGTGTTCACCTCTTGGACACCAGAATGTGAGATTTTTTTATGCTCTAAGGGATTTTTCATTATCCAATTTGAAAATCAAAAGGACTTGGATTTTGTTCAAAATGAAGGACCTTGGTTCTGGGGTAGAGTAGGTTTATCTATTACTCCATGGTTTCCTGGTTTTGATGCCACTACTATGGCAATATCAGCTATGCTTGTCTGGGTTAGGCTTCTAAACCTTCCTCTTCCATTCTGGCATCATAAAGTTCTTGAAGGCATAGGAAATACTTTGGGCAAATTAAAAAAAATGGATTTGGAGAGATAAAAAAATGGTCTCTTCACATTTGCCACAATTTGCGGGGAGATAGATCTTAACAAAGGGCTACCAGATCACATAAAATTAAAACATGGGGACTTACAGTGGTCACAAGTGTTAGATTATGAGAACATGACATCCGATGCTGTGTATGTTTTCAAACAAGACATTTGTAGGACACATGCCCTTTGGCCAAGAAGTTAACAAAAAAGAAAAAAGATAGAATAGGTCAAAAGGATTTCATAGAGATCCTCCCTTCAGATCAGGACGATGAAGAAAAAAGCAACACAATAAGAGCTATCTGAGGTTAAAGTGGGTGGGGACTCCGAGGCTCAATTAGAGGTTGGCACTCAGATCTAGCGGGCTCCTGTTACTGACTAGACCCCAATGGAACATCAGATAAATATGACACACAATGAGGAGGGTATGGCAGGCACAAAAAGTGTCCATACATCAGAAAGCTAATTCAGATAAGGAGCATCCCTCTGAGGTCTTTGTGGGTGACTTGGCTATGGTTCTAGTGGATCCCAATGCTAGACAATGGCTTTAGGTCCAAAAAAAAAGGGAAGAAGGGGAAGACAAGTGTCTCCAATACTTGATCCTCCCTCTTGTACTTTATTTTGTATGTTTTTGTTTTGGTTTCTAGTTTGTATGGCCTTTAATGGCTTTGGCCTCTTTCCGGATGCTATTATGTATATGTACAAACAATTTTTCCTCATAGGATTTTGGCATATCCTCGATGAATGCACACTTCTATAAGTGTGTATATACAAAATGTATTTTCTTTTCAATCATGAATGAAGATAAGAGTTTCTTTTCTCAGGGAAAATACACACACACACACACACCGTGTTTCCCTTGATGCACCAACTTTGGGGGTCACGTTTCCAGGTCTTTCTGTGTATATATACCATGTTTCTCTTGATGTACCTGCTTTGGGGGATCACATTTCCAAGTCTTTCTGTCTCTGAAACCCATACACATTTCCATGTTGCATGCAATTTTGGCCTGATTGATTTGGAGCCTTGAATTAAATTGAAGGATATATAATTGAACCTGAAGGCCACATTGAAGGTTGTTTGTGAAAATTCTTGAATCTAACACATCAAAAACCCCTACCGCAATTACTGGTTTACAATCTCCTACTTTTTCTTTACATTAACAAGTTATTTAATTGCATAAACATCGAAGTAAACACTATTGCAACCTTCACAAATAACAAATCATGCACTAAAATAAATTGAGACACTAACACAAGGGACACTGTCAATTTTGGACAACTGTCCCTGGAAAAACCCAATTCGGGAAAACAGGTGCAACATATAGAGGGTTTGTATTATTAAGCAGATCCGTGAATACAACTAGGGTGCCAGAAATGGCTCACCCAACAAAGAATATCCTTGGCAATGGTACCTCTATCCAAAGACAGATATTCCAGCAAATCAGCAAACAGATGATCGAACCCCACAACGACACTGGCTGTTCCTTATGGTGGATAGCGAAAGCTGCTCCAAGCACTACTTTGGAATTGTGTCACTCCTCTAGGAGCTGCATCACCCTCTTCCCGCTCAGAATCTACAGATTTGCTCCTAGTTTGCCCCACAAAATCTCCCCAGCACCGCCTCTGCGGCTTTTGTGTCTCACTGTGTCAGCGCTCTGCGTCCTCTGCGTCAGCTTTACGGCCTCTGCGGCAACCCTTCTAGGGCCTGCGTTGTCTCTCTCGGCACTATGCTGCCTCTCTGCTATGTATTCTTCAGCCTTGGATGAAAATCCCTTGCTGAACTGCCCCTCATTGTAACTCTGATCATTAACTCGGTTTCCTTAGCAAACCTCGCCCTAGAAAATTGAATTGACTGATCTCTCTTGGTGTATCTCCAGCTGACCCTCAAGCCTCCTCTTATACTCTTCCTGTTGAGACTTCAACGACCGAGATTAAGTCCCTAATCAATGACTAAGATTAGAACTAACTTGATCCTTGTCACTTAGAACTTTCTCACCCATATTTTATTAATACACATCAATATTTTTATCTTCCTAAGTTTAGACTTAGGAACTCATTAAAAATATTAATTATTTTAATAACTCCTCATTCGGGTGGAATTTCTCCAAACGATTTCTAGGTCTTGGAGATCTCATGTGCCTTAGCTTCTCCACCAATTTTCAAGGCTAGAGCACATCCAATGCTACCCAAAATCAACACTCCCTCTTAGCGAGGAATGTGCTCTAGCAATGCTTCAACATAGAAGCATCACATTGATCTTCTGCATCGGTCCTTTGTGCTGATGCTTGGCCTGCTGCCCCACATCCACTGCACTATTGCTTCCTGTACTGCTGTCCATGACACTGCCATTGCCACTGCTACATTTGTACTACAACTCTCTCTCAAAATGCCGCCTCATGCTGCCCATAGCATTGTCGTTGCTAACTGTTGCACTGCAACTCAGTTACCGAGAAGTAAGGTAATGACTTCACCCAAACACTGACATCCTGGTCAGTCTGGAAGCCTCGTGAGCTGAAGCTACCTCTGCTGCTATCCTATGCTCCCTCTGCTGCCACTGTGCTGCTGCAACCTCTTTTGTGCCTCTTGCACTGCTGCAACCTCCACTGCGCTGCTACAAACTTCTGCACTTTAGCACTGCCTTGTCGCTCCATCACACCTTGCTCCACTCGACACCTGTCATCATGCTACTGTCTTTAAGGGCTCCTGTAGCCGTATGTGATCCAAGATTTTGGGCACCTAAAGGATCCTGCCCCTGCATGCAATCCTCTTGACTACAACTCCAGATCACCCCACTTCTTCTCTAGAGGCACATGAGCACTCGTGGCACAATGGTCATCAGTCTCGATGTCCTTCTCTGCTTTGCTGGAGTAGCCTTTGAGTTGGAAGCTTCTCCCTTGCCTTTCTTCATGGGGCACTGAGAGGCATAATGTCTCGGCTCCCCACATTTGAAGCACTTGACCTTGGAGATGTCTTTCTTCTTCCTCTTCAATAGCCCCTGCTATCCCGCTGATGCGAGAGTTGCATCATCCTCCTCCTCCATCTTGGTTCAAACTCCCTTACCACTACTCCCCGCCTTGGTCAATCTCTTGAGCTTTTCCTGTCGAAGAGCTGCCCACATCTCCTCCCAACTCGAGAGAGTTGGTCTGCCCAAAATTCTTTGGACAAACGTCTCCCACTCCTCGGATACTGCATTCAAGGCAGTCCTAACTAAGAACTCTGGATCTAGAGTAGATCCCATGGAAGTAAGCTGGTTGTGAATCCCCTGCAACCTGAGAAGGAAGGGATCTATCTCCTCCCCTTTCTGCATCTGGTATGACCTCAACTGATTCTCTGATAACATCTTCCATTGCATGGAAGAGCCCTGGTATAAGGTGGCCAGGGTCTCCCACATCTCCCTTGTTGTTGTCTTCTCAACAATATGTGGTATTACATGGTCCTTGAACCCGTCTAGGATCATGCATTTTGCCTTCGCATGGGCCTCCTCGGCTGCATTAGCGTCAACCGAGACAGCTACTAATTTCAAGGCATAGTCCTTGATGCAATGTTTATCTACGATTGCCAAGATCCTGGCCTTCTAGATGACAAAATTGGAAGCTCCGTCCAATCTGTCCTCATTCCTCAGTCCGTTCACTGCCATCTATGCTCCTATTCTCTAGACTCCCTTTGAGTCCTGATTTCCCTCTCGGAAATCCACTGACCAACTGTCGAATCACTCCTCTCCAATCCTCCTTTATTGCTGCAACTCGGATCTAGATTTCTTGGCTAGAAATCTGTCGAGGTAGTGCTTCCCTCTACCTTGGTTCAGTCTCCTTAGACACTGTTATGCACCGACAGAAACAATGTCCCACCAGCTCCACAAATCAAAATCTGCAGAGCTCTGTTAGCCCCGACAACTCGAAGAATCTGAGCCCTTCAAGCTTTGCCCAATCTTTGCGTGGGCTGAATCTGCTCTTGGCCAACTGCGTCAATCCTTCTTGGCTTAGAAAGATGACATGGCTCTGTGTGAGCTTGACCTGCCCTCCTCTGCCTTTGCGCTGGCCCTGATTGCTGATGCAGCTACTGTGTGGGCTCCTCCCAACTACTGTGTCTCCCTCTCATGGCTCAAAATGCTGACGCAGGAACTGCGTGAGCCTCTGCGTCACCTCTTCTGCACTGCGTCACTCCTCCTTTTGCCTCTCCGACTTTGGAACAACGTTGTCTCTCGGGACAGCTGCTTCTCTGTTTCAAATTTTCATATTTCTTGGCTGGTGTCTTCAACCAACCATGATCTGTAATCCCTCTGATACCATGTGAAAATTCCTGAATCTAACACATCAAAAATCCCTACTGCAATTCCTGGTTTATAATCTCCTACTTTTTCTTTACATTAACAAGTTATTTAATTGCATAAACATCGAAGTAAACACTATTGCAGCCTTCACAAATATACAAATCATGCACTGAAATAAATTGAGACAATAACACAAGGGACACTGTTATTTTTGGATAATTGTCCTCGGAAAATCCAATTCGGGAAAACCGTTGCAGCATATAGAGGGTTTGTATTATTAAGCAGATTAGTGAATACAACTAGGGTGCTAGAAATGGCTCACCCTACAGAGAATATCCTTGGCAGTAGTACCTCTATCCGGAGACAGATATTCCGACAAATTAACAAACAGATGATCAAACCCCACAACGACTCCCACTGTTCCTTATGCTGGATAGTGAAAGCTGCTCCAAGCACTGCTCTGGAACTGCATCACTCCTCCAGGAGCTGTGTCACCCTCTTCTGGCTTAGAATCTGTTGATCTGCTCCTAGTCTGCCCCACAAAATCTCCCCAGCGCTGCCTCTAAGGCCTAGCATTAGCCTCTGTGGCTTCTATGTCTCACTGTGTCAGCCCTTTGCGTCCTCTGCATCAGCTTTACGAACTCTACATCAGGCCTTCTAGGGTCTGCGTTGTATCTCCCAGCACCACGTTGCCTCTCTGCTATGTATTCTTCAGCCTCGGATGAAAATCCCTTGCTGGATTGCCCCTTGCTACAACTCTGATCACTAACTCGATTTCCTCAGCAAACCTGGCCCTAGAAAATTGAATTCACTGATCTCTCTTGGTGTATCTCCAATTGACCTTCAAGCCTCCTCTTATACTTTCCTTGTTGAGACTTCAACGACCGAGATTAAGCCCCTAATCAATGACTAAGATTAGAACTGACTTGATCCTCGTCACTTAGAACTTTCGCATCCATATTTTATTAATACACATTAATATTTTTATTTTCCTAAGTTTAGACTTAGGAACTCATTAAAAATATTAATTATTTTAATAACTCCTCATCCGGGTGGAATTTTTCCAAACGATTTTTGGGTCTTGGAGATCTCATGTGCCTTAACCTCTCCACCAATTTTCAACGCTAGAGCACATCCGATGCTACCCAAAATCAACATTGTTAACCCACAAGCTTTCTTAGATTGTACTATCAATTCCTAAATTACTCTTTTCCGTGGTTATCACTTTTCTAACTCCTAATATCTATTTAATATATATGTGATGTCACTGAGATCTTTTCTTTGCGACTAACTATCATACTGGAAACTAGTGTCTTGTTTTAAAAATTGATAACAATGCAGTAACTAGCTGTTCTACATTAAGCTATGGACTATTATTTTGCTTATTGGTGTAAATTCAGATATTTCATTCCTCCATAGACTTATATTTAGTTTTTTCCCTAAGGAAAGCTTCATAGGAAACCCCCAACAATTGCCCATATTTCATGGATGGTATGCAATGTAAACCCATTTGTGTTGATTATGATCCCTGATGTGGTAGGGACATTGATGAGGAATGCAACAGAGGTGGCCGACCCGAAGATTGACCCCAAGACCTCCTGCATGATGTTGAAATCACTCCGTCGCTCGAGCTATGTCACTGGGATTAAATGTTTTGGGAACATTTTGTTCTACCCTTAGATACTTAAGTCAGAGTTAGATTGTTAGTACCTTGCCAGTCCCAATTAGACCATAAGGGACAAACATGTCAAATGCTAGATTTGCATCTGGGTGGGGAGAATAACAAACTCTCCCCTTAACCACCCAAGCTAGACATATTCAACACCTTATATTTAGTTATATTATGAGCTTTTGCAAATTCTCTATTTGGCCTTTTATTGCTGCGCTGACCAAATTATTATCATGCCTATCTTGTCCATTGGAAATAACACTTAATATAGGTGCTCTACTTCAGTGATTTCTCTCTCGTAATTCTAGGTGCTACCTCTAGTTGTTGTTTTCTTGTTTGGAAACACATAGGTATTTGTACTCATTTATTATTTCCTTTTTGCCTGAAGGACTACATTTTGTCTTTTCATTGCCAGTCTTCTTCCATGGGCAAGTCCTTTCCTTTCAATCCATGAAATTGAGACTCAAGATGGATGGATGACATTAAATATCAATGTTCCACCAAGTTTCCAGGACAGGGGGATGTGGGAACAAGGAGACACATAGGGGGATGTGTGGGAGCACCCCCAAAATCTAGGAAAATTTTGGGGGGCGTCGGTATATATATATAAACATGGTTCAATTCAAATTCAATAATGAAATACATTGATTCATACATCATAAATGATTCAATGTAATAGAAATAGTAAAATATTGTATACAATTCATTATTCATCATTCTAGAGTTGACATTGATTTAAATTCATGATTCATTATTCTAGAATCTAATTAGTACTAAGCAAAATAGTAGATACTAAAGTTTGAAGACTAGAATAGTAAATTGAAATTACTCAAAATAAAAAATAGTAAACTGTGACAAACCGAAGACTTGTTCATTGGTATCTAATTTCAAGACTCAAAAGTTAGAACTGAAAATGAACAATGGACAATGAATCAATGTTATAAGAATTGGACCAGTCATCAAACTGGTTCACCCCAAATCCGGGAACTAGAAAAAAATTGGACCAAAAAAATGGTCGACCAAACATACATAAATATTCAAATTTTGAAAAAAAATACATAAATATTCTTGTGCATCCATATGAATCCAAACCATCATACACAAATATGCAAAGTTTCTCATACATATAGCAAGTGTTCATATAACCAAAATAGCATGGAGTACAATCCAATATCTGCCTGTGAACCAAAAATACATCAATAAAGAGGCTCTAGATGGCCTCTATAATCCAAAAAAAATCATGCAACAACAAATATCAACAGATCATCAAAATCATTTCCTGTATTGGTATCCTCATCATCAATATCATTGCCTATATTGGGATGGTCGTCATCAATATCACCCTCTAACCATTATAATAAGATAGGAAAACCTTAACATGTCAAGTTGAGAGTTTGTTTGAGCGATGTGTACATTTTTTATTTTTTACTAGGTTCATGACGGAGGAGTTCAACAATCAATGGCACCAACATCGAGGTACTTACAGAGCTTGTTGCTCTTGATTAAATGCTGGTTCCATACCTTCATACATGATAAAATCCAATGGAAATGTTGCAAGGCCCCCAATCTTGAAATCCTGAAAATTGTTAAGTCTGCTGGGTCTTGAGTGAGATTTAAGGTTCTACTTTCTCTTTCATTTTTATCCATTTACTTTAAAATTTTAAAATTACCATTAATTACATAGCATTAGTAAGGTCCTAGGGTTGAATATCAAGTTTCCCCACTCAGATTATTGTTTTTAGGCAAAAATCAAAGAGACGACCAACCCTTTTTGAGGGAGGATGCCTACAAGCACTCTTTTTGGAGAAGCTTGTCCCCCATTGGAGAAACATTCCCCTTTTTTCCCTGAGTTTCCCCAAAAGGGGGACATGGAAAAATATTTCCCTAGGCCTCCCCCTGTCCCAGGAGCATTTGCCTCCCCCTCTCCCAGGAGCATGGGAAATGTGGGGAGCTCACTCCCACCCTTGGGGATACACTGTTAAATATACCAAAGAAGTCATAGTGCGTAGATTTCAATGTGAATGGTTTTCTTCTCTACTAAAGAGATGTATCTGATTTGTCATTACCAAGCAAGGTCACAGTAGACTGTATGCTGTCTTAAGGGCTGTATTCATTATTGGGTCTCATTTAGCAGTAGTGTCTATGACTACTACTGTTCCCAGCATACTCGTTTTCTAAGAATCTACCATCTCATGTCCCCATTATCTTTCCCTCAATACATTATTTATCCCTGATTTTCTCATAATTTATTTAACTAATTGGTATGTGTTTTTTATATATGTAAAGTATATAATGCATTCTCCAATCTTCGAATTCTCTATCGATTGTTACTATTTTCCCCTGTGATGTAAACGGGCATTGATTTGTGCAATCAGCAGCTTTCTTCTCCATGGTAGTATTTTCCTTGGATCTATGTGTGTATATTCATGGATGCTTGTGCATGTGTATGGGATAGAAAGCGAGGTGAATGTTGGCATTTATTAATTTCAGGAGCTGTGCGACTTCCGGGCTTCCATGTCTGTGTTGGGAGTGGAGGAGAGAGGCAGCTTCCGGAATGGTATACTGAGAAAGGTATGTGTCTCGAGCCTTTTCTATCAGTTTTTGCCATATCAGTTTCTAGGTTACGTGCATCTTGAGTAAATAGAAAACATTGATTTGGTGAAACTTTTACAGCTCTAATGTTTTAATTTGATATTAGTTCAGGGTCCACCTCTAATCTATGCAATTTGCCAATGAATCTAATGTCTTTATATATTGATACCACAATTTTCCTTGCTCTATTTTTCTAATTAATAGATTCTTTGGTTATATATTTCACTGTGAATTCTGATATCAGGTATAGAGTTGATTCTTAGCACTGAAGTGGTGAAAGCTGAAATTGCCACCAAAACTCTCACTAGTGCAGAAGGGACTACTTTCAAATATGACACTTTAATCATTGCAACTGGTTCCACTGTAAGTACCTAAGATGGAAACATTTGAAAATTGAAATAACTTCGATGCAATGACCATGGAAAAGGAAAAGAATGGTTTTAGCATTCTCATCACTGATATATTTCTTTGAAGATTCTAAAATTCAGATAGAGTATGAAGTATGCAAATTTTGATGTGTAATACCAATAACTGTGTTTACATTGGACTTGGGCATATCTACAATATAAACTTCATATTGAACAAAGTAAGAAGTGGTTTGTGAGGAATCCTTGACTGGAACTTGTCAGTATTTAGAGGAAGTGGGCACCTCCATTCAGAGAAACTCCTCCTTGAATGTGAAAAATGATCTTGTGTCTATGGATGTGCCTTACAACATTAGTTGACATATTAATCTTGAGTAGTTTTCACATAGAGGCTTTTTTGATGTCATCTGGAAAAGCTGAAGAGTAATAAAATTTACGAGGCCATTACATGTTGAGTTTCAGATGAAGAGATCAGTTTGGTTTGTTCTATTAAGAAATGGTTCAAACTCTAGATGTTAAATAAATAACATTATATCAACCACATCAGAAGCTCTCAATCATTGGCACACAATGTTTTATTTGAAAATGACAAGCTGCATTCAACCTGACAAGAAGTTCTGTCTTTGCCATTGACACTGTTTCTGAAAAAATTCTCAGGAAACACTGCATAAAGGCATGGTCAAGAAGTCACAACCGTTCCATTTCTTTGTAGGTATAAGTAGGAAGAAAACTACAAATATAAGCCTGACAATCCCTGATCAATTCCTCCATTGGACCTGTAAAGGCCTAATACCAATCAATTGTGAATCCTTTCCTTCCCAATCTTTAATTATCTCTTTATATAACTTGTTATTTTGTTAAAATTGTATCATGATCATATATTACATTAAAACTCATTTTGCATCTATATCAAGTTACGTAAACAGGTACCTTCGCATCAATTGGAAGAGTACTTAAATCTTTCCTACAAACTGGATACCCAAATCTGATTCAAATGTTAACTAACAGATCCTCCCTTGCTTTTTTTGATGCAATTCAACATATTTCATATTAGTTTGAAATCTTTACTGGTCTTGTTCAGAGTACCCTGTAAATTTTGTAAGTGTTGAATCCGAACATTTTCCCACCCCTGTATACCATTTATTGACAACTTTAGATTACCTACTTTACAGAGCCTGGCTACCTTAATTTGTTATCTGGAACTCTTCAGAAAATTCTAAAGGAGGTGTGGCATTACAAACTCTGAGCTGTTGGATAGCCTCTGTAGCATACAAAATGGATACCAGGCAGCGTTCACAAAGGTCTTGCCCTGAGATATAATGTTGTCATGCATTTGATGCTATACACATATTGTGTATGGCAATCCTGCTGGGACTCTTTGACTGGACTCAATTTGGTAAGTCCCCCTGCACATCATGCTCTACATGCTCATAACAATTTGGGTTCTGATGCCATCTGTAATGCACCCTTCTGTGCTTATACACACATGATAAAATTATAATGCTTTCGTACCACTGTAATGTTCCCATTATTGTACTCCTAGAAGCTTCACAAAAAACTTGGCTCTGATACAACTTACGAAAATACTTCACATAGCATACATTCACAACTCTGCATAGCTTCCTTTCCTCAGAATATGCCTTCTATTTCTGTTGGAAGGGTGAAATGCATTGGGAATCATATGTTTGAAGTAATCTGGGCAGAGTCCTGATATACATAGTGACACATTTTTTGCAAGGACCCAAACTATGTCATCTCAGGAGTTCATATAGGAGCCAACCTCTGATGGGTAGACACGGTGAAACTCCTGATAACGCTAGATAGCCAATAAACTATAAACCATATGCCTCTGGTCAATCTTATGTTTTCACTACTATCTTGGGAGTTTGTAGTCAATGTGCCTTCATTGGGTAATGTAACACACTCAACTCCCTTGCTGGGCCACGATACTACCAAAAATGACTCTGATATTAACTAAAATGCAGAAATATGGCAGCAGAACAAACATATGCACATGCATCTATATAATTCTTTAAAATCGTGAATGTAAATCTAATTAAACATGCACAATGGTATTTAGCACATAAAATGGAAACCAAACACAGCATTCAACATGGTATTTACATAATAAATAACACAGTGCACAGATCACTTATCTTTTAAACAATTTATACAACTGGCTGCGGATGTTGGATGTTCCACCCGCCCATAGACTCTGCTGCTCCAAATCTCCCAGCAGCAAGTCACCCCTGAACTAGAGTTATGAGTCCACAAGGATGGGCAAGTCTCCACAGGTGTCTGTAGTCCACTCAAAACACAGTGACAAAACCAAGCAAAACACAGTCACGAAACTCTTACAGCAATCCCAATTGCCCAGCTCAATTCCCCATCAGTCCGCACAAGCCAAGGATGAGCTTTCATTCTCTGCATTGCAATCCCTCAGACAATCTCTATCCTTCCAGGGCTCCAGCACAAGACTGGCCAGGTATTTCTCAGCTGGAGGCTCTAGGAAATCGATCTCTTCCAGCAGTGCTCGCAGCAGCCTTTATGGGTAAATTTCTTAATGAGAACTCATAGGCATACTGGCCTAGTTCCCAGTTTCATTACCAGCTTTAACAAGCTGTCTTCAACGGAAATGATGACTTCTTGCTCTTCCCAGCACTCCACACTGTCCTTCCTCACTTCTGGCTTGCTTGCATAACTCTGTACATGCCCCTGAAAAACTGCGGACCTCTTCTACTCGAATTTCCCTTTTCTCCTGCATGGTTGCTTGACTCTCACTCTCCCCAAGGATGATTGTAGTCAGTCCACATTGTCGTAATTAAGAGAGCTGACTCTTTTGCCCGCCTCTTACATGAGTATACTTACCCCAATGCTTCGATAACTAGCTAATATGATGCTTCTACAAACCTTGCACATGCTTTCCATAATTTCTCTTTAATAAGTCAAATGAAGATTTATATTATAGTGACATTTAATTTAGGGAAAAAGAATTGGAATCATAGGCATGTGGATTTCTCCCTTGGATATCCCTTTTCAAGCCCCTCTCTTGAGGAATCATAACCCCTTATGACTCAATCTGTGTTCATCTTGCAACTGGTGGTGTATCTCATTTTATTATTTTCCATAAACATGTTTACGTATTATATTGCTTGGTCCTCAGCCATTCAAAATATATAGAATTATACATTGCTAATCCCGGGGATCAAAACTGGGTTGTTAGAAGTAAATCTTGGATGAAAACTCCTAGTAACACTAGTTAGTTGACAAATTGTTTGCCTGAGTAGTCGTTCACCCTTGTCTGATCGTCAAACATCCTATGCTAAGCACCTAGCCTCTGACAAGACCATCAAACCTGAAATTGGACCCAACAACGCAAAACAACCCTTATTCAATAACTCATCAGAGACATTAATAAGGCATATTCATCTGATCTAGATATGAATCCAACTGTTTTGGAGCATTTAAAGTTTAAACAGGTTCTTGATTGTTTTCTCGGTGGTGTAATTTAGGCATTTAGTAATCAAATGGGACAATATTCCCTTTCCTTTCTGTTTTAAACTGCTTATCCAATTTTCAAAAGTTTTTCATTCACTCCCCTTACAGGCCAAGGATTCTCTATTTCTAATGTATTTTGGTCAACAGTTTAGTTAGCCTTTTCAGAATAAATATATGTTCGAGAATTGATTTTATTAATATCCAGCATGATTAAACTCAAATTCGAAGTTGAGATGCCTATAGAAGTAGCTTGAAGTGAGGCTGTAACTTCAACCATCTTTGTATTTAGTGTCTTCTCAATAATAAAGAATTTTCCTGGAAATTGATTATCACATTAATGTTGATATCCACTTTGTAAGAACCCCTACAATCTATCCAAACCAGTGAGCTAGCTTTAGTGGTTGAGTGCTTTGAACTTCATGTAGGAGGTCTCGAGCTTGATCCCCCGGCCTGGCTGCATCTGTTGCATGCCTCACTTGATGTCCCTATTGCACAAGCACCATGAATTATAATCAGTGCTGATGGTTTTACATTGGGTACATTTATGAAATCTGGGGAAGTGCCTGGGGATTTTCCTGAAAGTTTTCCTTGGAAAAAAAAGCAGCCCTATCTTCAAAAGTCTAGAATCTCAACTAGCTCATACATTTTGAATGTCACATCTCCTTTTTTTAGTCCCATATATCGTTAATGGCTTATCTGCCTCCAGAGTCTGAATCACTCAGGTCAGTTTTCCTAGCTCCATGACTACTAGCAGAAAGCTATGGCCACACCAAAGACTGAGCTCAGTAAAGGAATGATCAATATTATTTTCTTTGGAAAATCACAAATGCAAATTAAGGCTTATTCCTTTTCTTAACAAAAACAAAAATCAGTGATGCATATAGACATTCTCAGTATTTCTTATAGCTACATGTCATGCGAAAACTTGGTTGCTCTAACTTCACGAGTATATTTTTCTGCTGCAAATTTTTTGGACTCAGTTTTTGCCATTTTATTAACAGGTTATCAAGTTATCTGAGTTCGGCGTGCAAGGAGCTGATGCCAAGGGCATCTTTTATCTGAGAGAGATTGCTGAAGCTGATGCCTTGGTATCTGTAATACAGTCAAAACCAGAGGGCACAGCTGTGGTTGTTGGTGGAGGCTATATTGGGCTTGAACTTGCTGCAGTCCTAAAAATCAACAAATATAAAGTTAAAATGGTGTGCCCCGAGCCAGGGTTCAGTAAGTTTCTTTAAACGTTATTTTCTATGGTTTATTGACACAACTGTGATGCTTCTGTAAATTGAGACTATAATATAATATAATCGATGTTATTATGTTGAATTTTGGCTTGTCAAAAGATCTCATCAGCAGCTTTCCTAAGACACAATTGGTTACATCTAGATTTTTCTTTTGGGTTCTGTTGTCGCGCGGATTGGCACGACAATGCTCAGACCGAGGGCTGTCACTCTGATCCCCGATCCCTCCATTCAAGCCTGTCTCCCACGGCTAAGGGGGGTAGACCCTGAGAGATGATGAAGACCAACTGTCGACCAGTTGGTTGGGAGACACGAGACACGATTAAGATAAGCACTAAAATGATTTGATCAGTTAGTAGACCAGTGCCTTGAGAGATCATTATTAAGATGATTACTTGTTAAATGATATAGAAATGTGAAACGTGAACAACAATCATTTGTCATCAGCTAGATCACAGTGCTCTTAGAATGACCCAAATGATATCCAGCAACTGAAGATTTAAGAAAGATGAATGCATCAAACCACCACGAGTTATGAACCATTAACTAGATATCATATTCGTGTCTCGACTTGAAAACTTAAGATCTCAGCGTAAAAGCTATAACATGAAAACAACTGAATCTGGCAACAAAAATAATTTTATATTTTATATTTTTTCATGATGAAGACAAAGGCTTTTCAAACGAAAGAATAAAATATGCGATGATTTTTTCAAGATAGAAACAAGCAAGGGCTTCAGGAAACTCCCCCTGAAATAAATCTTTTTGATGTCTTATGAGATTGCTGGCTTGAACAGCGTGTGGGACCCTCGATATCCTTGGAGGTGACTATTCCCGCCAAAGAAGTCCTCGCCCTCCAATAGAGCTGGCAACCTATCCCTTGAAAACACAGAAAACACTTGCAAGCGAATTGTTAGTGCAAAAAGAGACTTGGCATATAGAGACCAAGTTGAGCTTGTCATTCAACCGAGAATGGACAAGCTACAACAAGTGTACAAAATATACCAAGCCCAGAGGAGATTTGAGATAGCTGCAAATCTCTCCTTCCTAGACAATAGTGCCTTCAGGCAAATGCACAAAGAAAAACAACTAGATAGCAAATGAAAATCAAATGAATATCAAACGACAC
>APFE030378585.1:221969-232633 GCA_000404065.3 Pinus taeda | reverse complement strand
TGTTGTAGGGACTAGAACTGTTCATCTAGACAATGGTCAGTTTAATGATGTATTATGTGTTCCAACCTTATCCAGCAACCTTCTATCTGTATATCAGATAACTCATTCAGGTGAATGTAAAATTGTTGAATTTTCACCTCATGATGTTGTAATCAAGGATCTAAGAGATCCTAAACAGATTCTAGCTACTGGTATTGCTGATGATTCCACAAGGTTGTATAAGTTTCACAACTTTGGGTCATCAAATCTTCCCTCAGTATTTGTTGCTCATAATGATGAAGTGAGCAAACTTTTGGCATGAGCGATTTGGTCACTTAAACTATCGCTCCCTTCAGCTTCTATGTAAAGAAAATATGGTGACAGGTCTTCCTATGGTATCTTGCAGAGATGGTGTTTGTTCCAGATGTGTACTCGGAAAACATCATCGGGATAGTTTTGAAAAACGTACCTCTTGGCACGCCTCAACCCCTTTACAGCTTGTGCATAGTGATTTATGTGGTCCACTTCTAGTTGTTTCATTCTCTGCTACAAGTATTTCTTAACTTTCATTGATGATTTCTCTAGATGCAATTGGGTATACTTCTTAAAACTCAAGAGTGAAGTATTTAACATGTTCTTGGCCTTTAAGGCCTTTGTTGATAAACAATCTGGACATCAAATTCTTAAGCTAAGATCTGATAATGGCGGAGAATATGTTAACAACAAATTCATCAACTTTTGCACCGAGCATGGAATTCAAATGCAACATACTGTTTCATATATTCCACAACAAAATGGTGTAGCTGAAAGGAAGAATCGCACCTTAAAGGAAATGGCTAATTGTATGCTTCAATCTAAAGGACTTAGTCTTAATTTTTGGGCAGAAGTAATTAACTGTGCAAATTAAATAGTAAATCACACTCTTACTAAGGTTTTAAAGAATATCACTCCAGAAGAAGCATGAAGCTCAATTAAACCAGATGTAAGTCACTTTCGTGTTTTTGGAAGTGAAGCATGGGCCCATATTTTCGATGAGAAACATAAAGCCTTAGAACCTAAGAGTGAAAAATGCATTTTTGTTGGATATTCTGAAGTTGTCAAAGGATATAGACTTCTTCCACCTAAATCAAAAAATGTTATCATTAAAAGAGATGTAAAGTTTGCTGAAAATATATCGGCCTACGAGCCTAGTTCGGTGGATGTGCCACCTCTCTCTATCCCTTCTACTTCTGAAAATATTTCTTCTTCAGAGGATGACAGCGAGGATGACAATCCTCCCCCACCTTCTTAAGATCCTCCTTCAGCTCCTCAGCTTCCAAAATGGGTCCGTGCTACGCGGGATGCAACAGGTGCTCTTGCAGGTGATCCTATAGATCAACGACGTACATATTCTCAGTTCGATAGAGCCTCTTCTTTACTGGCTCAAGCTTTCAGCGAATTATGATCCTGACACCTTTTGCAGAAGCTTCAGGCCATCCAGATTGGGACGCAACTATGAATGAAGAATATCGTTCATTATTGACAAACGATACATGGGATCTTGTTCCTCTTCCAAAGGGATGAAAACTTGTTAGTTGCAAATGGGTTTACAGAACCAAGTTTGGACTAGATGGAAAAGTTGATAAACATAAAGCTTGTCTTGTTGCTAAGGTTTTTTCACAAGTTGAAAGCATTGACTATACTGAAACCTTCTCCCTGTTGCCAAAATGAACTCTATCCGCCTTGTTCTTTCCCTTGCTACCTCTTTCAAATGGGAAGTCCACTAGATGGATGTTAAATTTGCCTTCTTGCATGGGGACTTGCATGAAGAAATCTATATGGAACAACCTCTTGGCTTTATACAAATAGACTCCAGCCTTGTTTGTCGGCTTAAGAAATGCCTTTATGGTATCAAGCAAGCCCCTCAGGCTTGGTATGCCAAAATGGATAGCTTTCTTTTAGATACTGGCTTTTCTAAGTGTCATTCTGACAATACTGTTTACACCAAGAAAATAGGTTAGTCTCTTATCATTCTTGTTCTTTATGTTGATGATCTTATCCTTAGTGGTAGTGATCCCAACCTTATAAACCATGTGAAGTCCAGCCTTAAAAAGCAGTTTGAAATGAAAGAATTAGGACACTTGCATTATTTTCTTGGTCTTCAAGTCTTGCAATCCAAGGAAGGTATTTCCCTTTCCTAGTTCAAGTATGCTTGTGATCTTCTAAGCCACTTTCACATGGAAGACTGTAAGCCAACCCCTTCTCCCTTTCAGTCTGGAGCCAAACTTTCAGTCACTTGTACTTCCCCTGAAGTTGATGCTACCTTATACCGTCAACTTGTAGGAAAACTTTTGTATTTGACCCATACTCGTCCTGACCTTTCATTTGCTGTTGGCCTTATTGCTCAGTTTATGAAAAACCCACATGTAAGTCATTGGAAAGCAGCTAAAAGAATACTTTGTTATGTTCGAGGTACAATTCAGTTTGGGATTCATTACAGTGCAGAAGCATCTCCTCTATTGGTTGGTTTCACTGATTCCGATTGGGCTGGTGACTCTGATGATTGAAAGTCTATTGCAGGTTATGTGTTCACTCTTGGTTCTGGACCTATTACATGGGCTTGCAAGAAACAAAGTGCCATTTCTCTTTTTTCAGTAGAAGCAGAGTATCGTGACACCATAGAAGCTAGTAAGGAAGCCCGGTGGCTTCGTCAGATGCTGTCGGAGTTTGGCTTTCAGCAGCAACATCCGACTACACTTTGGTGTGATAATCAAAGTGCCATTCAACTATGTAAAGATCCAGTCCAACATCAGCGCAACAAACACATTGAACTACCTATGCACTTAATTAGAAAGCTCATTCATGACCATGTTCTTGAAGTGCAATATTGTTCAACTGATGATCAAGTTGCAGATACCCTTACAAAGGCTCTCACAGAGGCGAAGTTTACTAAACTTTGATTTATGGTTGGAGTTCAGGAAGTTGTCACTAAGGGGGGATAGGCTCTAATGCCTTCTTCCTTCTCTTATTGTGTCATATTTGTACATCCTTCAATCCTATCCCAAGTTGTTTTTAAGGGGGGATGTTAGGATATTCCAACATATAGGAATAGTTAAGTATAACTTGGTCTAGTGTAGAGTTAGGTAAAGTGTGTTTCTTTACTATGTACTGTTGTAACTTACAATCCAACGGTCACGATATGTTCTAGACATGAAGTGATCTGACGGTTCATTCTCTCCTCGGTATTACCGACACTTGATCCATGGCTTAACACCGGATTGGTCCAAGATCTCTATTTAAAGAGCATGGAGGGTCATTTGTAAGGTGACCGTTCATGAGAGAAGCTGATGTAATTTTTTTTTCTTTTACATTAATAAATTGCCTGAAGTGTCTGTGTTGGCTCAGGCAATGGACTGTTTCCCTCTTTGAGGATTTTGACCACGTCAAGAACATTGGTGTACTGATCTGTGATCTGTTTGTGAGCTGTGTCCCTTGGTGTTCTATCTAAGGAACTTACCCTATAAATTCCTACATAAACAACTAGACTACTCACATCATATCAGTTTCTTTGATGGTGCCTTTGTGGGTGGTTTGTGCGGATGTGGCGCCATCATCCTCCTAAATTTGTCGCTAGCTTTCCACTTTTATTGGTCTGGTGGCAGAGGCACCAATATGAGAGTGAATGTTTTGGCCTTACGGGGAGTCTTACATTGTGCCTCATGTTTGGCGTTGGATGAGATCCACATTTCCAATGATTCAAAGGTGGTCATTGACTGGGCATTGGGACATCTCTCTCTTTTGGTGCCTTCCTTAGTCCACTGGCTGGAGCAAATTTCATCCTTGAAGGCATGTTTCTCCTCAATATCATTCTGTCACATATTTTGGGAGCAGAATATTATGGTAGATCAACTCTCCAAGCATCGTGTCTCTGCTTCAACTGGCCTGATCTTTTTGAATGCCTGGTTCTGGGCAAGGCCACCAGTTCCGGCTATTTCGTGCTCTCATGATGGCTCTTGGGCGTCTTTGTTTGTTCCTTGTCTCCTTCCTGTGTTATATTGTTGCTTGTTGATCCTTACTCGTTTATCTTGGAAGCTATTCTCAGCTTCCCCTCTGACTAATCCGTTTTTTGACTGTTTTGCACGGGTGCCTTACTGTGGTCTTACATGATTCTAGAAGGAAGACTTTCCTCTGGTTTTTCTATCTATCCATCATCCTTTGTCATCGTAAAGCTTTACTTACTTTTGCATATGGCTGTAATAGAAGCAATATGAACTCAAATATATGTAACCTCTTTTGTTTTGTAATGAAAGATGTTTTTTTCTACTGAGAAAAAAGGCTGTGTTTTGTCTTCATAATTTTTTTTTATTATGGCTTTGACCATAAAATATGTCTATGCTTTATATTACTTCAAAAATATCAAATAGGTTATTTTCTATCATAGAAAGTTATTTTTTTACCATGTATTTAATTTCGTGAATAGTGAGGCTCTCAATTTTTTTCCCTTAAGGTTCCCTTAAGGCTAGAAAATTCTCTTACATGCATTAGGAGGAGAAAAATAGAATTCCACATGAGAGACTAATTATTTTAATTAATTAAATAATAATGAAAAGTAAATTAAATTATGATTTAACTCTGATTATTGAATAATCATCTTTACCTTATTAGTTTATTTACTATGATTTTAAAGCATATGTTCAGTCTTACACAATCATTAATTTTTTATAAATGTGACTTAGAAATAAATAAATTCAAATTAAAACTCATTTACTATGATTTTAAAGCATACTTTTAGTCTTAAGCAACCATCAAAAATTTATGAATAAACGTGACATTATAAAAAAATGCAAATTATGATAATTTTTTTTTTGGGGTAAGTTATGAGATGCACTGGACAGATTCGTTGTATAATCCTAGCCTCTGGTATGAGACTAGAGAGGCTAATTAATTTTATTAATTAAATAATAATAAAAAATTTAAAATTATGATTTAGTTATAATGGTTGAATAATCATCTTTATCTTATTAGATTATTTACTATGATTTTAAAACATACTTTAAGTCTTACACGACCATTAAATTTTTATGAATAAACGTGACTTTAGAAAT
This sequence comes from Pinus taeda, assembly GCA_000404065.3. Lineage (NCBI taxonomy): Eukaryota > Viridiplantae > Streptophyta > Pinopsida > Pinales > Pinaceae > Pinus > Pinus taeda. The sequence goes on along the minus strand of APFE030378585.1, from coordinate 227,570 downwards.
AAATAAATTCAAATTAAAACTAAATTATTATGATTTTAAAGCATACTTTCAGTCTTTCTTTTAATTGTTTCCAGAGAAAAGTGACCCGTAAATTTATTCATCTAAAAAGGAACAAAGTTACATTTTGTATATGCTAAACACATTCAAGTATTATTGCCTCACGACAAAGAAGGTTGAAAGGCCAAGCAAGAAGCAGGCACACAGGCCCTCAAAGAAACCCCTAAATAGGGCAAAACAAAAAACATATAAAACTCTCAAGGGTGCAAAGAAAACCCAACAAAAATGTTGGCCAAGAGACAAGCCTTATGTTGGGAATAGGCCGCCGAGTAAGCCCTATCAAAACAACCCATAGCAGGCTACCAAAAAAAGAGCCATCGCCCAAACAAAAACCCCAGCCAAATAGGTGGGAAAAGGCATGTTGATGAAGCAATCACCACAACACACCTTTGAAGAGGCACGAAGCAAGGCTTGCGGCGAGCCCGCCCCCTCAATTCCCCACACCAAGCACCTCGACAGGCACAAAACCCCATAGAAAAACCACACTAGAGAGACGCATGTTAGACAATGGCCCACTGACGACAACAATAGCTTAGGTAACGACCGCACTAAGAAAGCACTGATGAACCAAGCTACAATTGCAGAGAGGAAGAGGGGGGGTCGCGACACTAAGGTACCCCCTCATATATGAAACCCTAAGAAAAACCAGGCAGTGGAGGAGAAATCGCTTCGATCCAAGTTATTTTAGCATACTTTCAGTGTTAGGCAACCATTAAAATTTTATGATTAAATGTGATTTTATAAATAAATAAATTCAAATTAACTCACAATTACAATTTATAGTGCTCCTCCTCAGACCTCTCCTCTCCTTTGGCTACATCTTTCCCATTGAACAACTTGGTAGCTTCATAGTCACGAACAACCTGCGTACACTAAATAAAATTCATTAATATCAATTCAAATCAAAATATATGAATCCTTGAGAAAACAAAACTATCTTACAAAAAATTGAAACTAGTTGAAAAGATTAAAACTTACATATTTTGCATCAAGTGGGTGTGTTGTGATTGACTGGATTGATATATAGAAATGGATTACACTATTCTTACATTCCATAACGGATTTGCTCAAGCCTTTAAACATGCTTCATTATAACAAATACCATGGGCAAAACCATGGGTTGTCAATACCAGGGGCAAAAATTCGTCAATGTTAAATTATTAATTTTATTTTGTTATTTTATTTTATTTTTATTTTACTGAGTCAAAATGTTTACATAACATAACATAACAAGGGATTACAACATCTCTTCCAGACTGGGCTAGAGAGTGTCTTGACACAATAATTAGCTATGTAAAAAATAGAATTCTCCATTATTAATTATGGAAAATTTATTATTAAAACTACTTGCTATTTTATAGAAAAATCAAAACTTGGTTGTTACTTAATGGAAAAAATCAATAAAGTGGATATATATATATAATATATACCCGTCAAATTGACATTTAAAAAAATTAAATGTCATCAATGACGTGTAAATTTTAAAAATGCCAGTAAATGACGGTTAAAAAAGTGAAATATGGATAAATACCTGTCAAATTTAACCATTGGTTCCAAGAGACCTCTTTGGGGGGGAACCATGCCTATTTATTTCTTTGCACTTCTAGTGATTTTTAATCAATAATTTTTTGTTTGTTTCTCAAGTCCCCAACTCTAAAACCTTATCATCTTGCTGAAAGCAAATATCTCTATTTGATTTTCTTCCTGCTTTCCTGTGCGGCCTTTCCATAGGAATATAACGAGCAATATCACTTCCAGAGAGCTCCTCATTTGGTGGAAAATATCAGAGAGGGTTAATGGAGGTCTTTGGGGAGAGAAGGTATTCTTCTTCCTCTTGAACTTGCATAGGGATTGGGACATCTTCAAGTGGAGGCATACCTTCTTCCTTCGCTCTCCCGGGGAAGCTTACTTCTCTTGAAGATCTTCAGAATTTTTGTAAGTTTCCTTAGTATTCTCCAGTCCGTTCAATACTTCAAACTAATTATTGAGAGAGCTTTTATGCCCAGCTTGCAGATTCGTTGAAGAGTGATCCCTTGATGGACACTGAGGGGGAAACGGTACCTTAGATCCAATCTGATTGTCAGTGGTCTGAGGGGGAATTTGTGGCTTTGAGGGACTGCTTCTTCTCTTTTCAGTTTTCCAGTTATCTCCTTCTTCCTTCTGGGAGGGAGCATCTGAAGAGGGAGCATCTGATTATAGTCAACTTCCTGGAGGAAGGTCTAGTTATCTAAAGATAGTTGTATTGCTTTTGGGAGGCCTTTCTCCAAATCCACTTCAACGCAAATGCGAGTAGAAGCAAACATCCCATCCTTGGGTTTTGTTCTATCTATATACTTTCTTAAGTCATTGCCAATATTATATTGAAAGTTTCATCATTCTAGTAGTGGTGGGGAAAGTAGGGGAGTTTTACCCAGACAGGAACAATAGAAGGAACATCATTTTCGGAGTTGAAACATGGACTCCATCTGCCTAGGTATAAGCATTGAGCTCCCATAAAATGAGGAACACTTCTGAATATTAAGTCTCTATTAGATTTATCTTCAAAATAAGACGTAAAAAAACCCCTTCCACAGAAGGAGGCTGAGACTTTCCCTTTAATCAAAGGCCTCTTGTTCTTATCCAGTGGCCAGCCAAAGATTCAGGGATTTAGGAGAGGGCCAGATCCCTGTGACTCGCCTCACCAGACCTCAATCCACCAACCGAAGCACCATAGTGCATGATTTTGCAGCGTTCACAATGACTTTTGGAATTTCTTCAGTCTTCTTCACAAATTTGGCAGGCTGCGACCTTGGGTTTTTGGACCGTGTCAATATAAGAGCGTTAAACACATCGATGTCAAGGGTTGAGGGGGGCAGAGGGGGACAAGCGCCCCAGAGCCAGACACCATCAAGGATTGCAGGAGGCCAGCTAGGTTTTTGGAGGTTCAGACTCCAGAGCTCTGAGCTTGTTGCTGGGGTTCATGCATAACCATAATGTTAATATAGTGACTTTGTGTCATTTAATATGGATTGAATCAATGTGGATAAATGAGTGAAAACAGTTAATGAGATTATGAATTGGTGTCACACAGTACAAAATGTTAATACATAAGGCGTCTCTAACCTAAGCACATGATTATTTTCTGGATCAAAGTTGCGTGGGCTTTAGTATGTATGTACACATTTGAGAGGAGATATGAGTCTGAAGCAACAGGGGATCCTGGTTTGCAACATGTCAGTTTACCTGAAGGTCCATATTTCTGTTTGCTGCCAGGCCAATTATCTAGAGGCATTGGGTTACAGTTTTCAGGTTTTTGATGATATTTTTCACATTGTTTGGGGTATTGAATTTATGTCGGTTTTAACTAACTTGCAAATTATATTTGAACTGTATTAGTCCAACATATGTCAACACTATAAATGTGTCAATTTTAAAAAATGCAATCGGTATTTCAAGAAATTATTCAAGTTTATGTGAATGTTTTCTCTCTCAATAGGAAAATAGGCTATCTAACTTGTGTTCACTGCTGATTTGTAACTTTCATAAACGGGATTTCATGAAGCTCATTAGTAAAAGCAAGTGGAGTGTCAGAGCTTATTGAGACTCACGGAACTTGAGCTTTGGTTTCTGGTTAAAGCATATTGTTTATGATATGTTTGCAAAGTTGTATTAGAATACTCAAACTGTTTTTTATTTGAAATGACTGAAACAATACTGGAGAGATTTACGGAATGTGAACCTTTTGATCATATTGGAGGTGACCCTCTCTTTGGTGCAGGCCCAAAATGATGCTTTTGCTAAAGTTTTTAACCTGGAAGACTATAAAGGTGAGATATTTTGATAGTTTATTTATTTTACAAGGCCTTGGATCATAAATATTTTCCCTTTTAAATAACTTTGCAAACATTTACCTTTACATCTATATTATTCCATTTTATAAACTGTTAAAACTTCTGATTGGCCTAAATTGTATCTTTCTATCTATCTAGTCAGTAATTAGAGCATCAAAACTTCTAACCATCGAAATGAGTGAAAAGGAAAAGTGAAGGATTTCTTGTTGATGGTTGAATTTAAAGAACCTTGAAGACTTGAAACTATTTGTCATGATCTGGGCTACTAAGTGGAAATTAATTAGAAAGCTTGAAATTTCTCAACAATGTCTCCTTATCTTACTTAGTTTGATTTTGATGAGCCTTTTGCTGTAGCATTGTTGCTTATTGTGTACCAGTAGGCGTTGCTTCATAAAGGAATAATAATAGGTGATGATATCAAGAAGATTAATGAAAAGTATTTGAACTGGTAAATATAAAACAAGAAATATTTATTATAGTCAGTATTAGATGGGGATGCATTCCCAGGGATAGTGAACTGGCTTCCCACCAACCTACACTCTTGGGATCTCTTGGGATATGTTCCTAAAGGTAGGGAGAGCGCTTTCCATGTTCCATGCGCTCCTGCGATCTGGGTATTCTAGTGGGGATGTTTGCCCAAGTAATTCTTTTGGTGGGGCTTGAGGAAATGCACATGGGGATGCCCCCATGAAAAAGGAGGATTTCCACAAGTACCCTAAAGAAGAAGGGTACTTTTGGATGTTCCCTCCCCCCAAAAAATGTTACATGGAGAGAAAAAAGTAGAAAAATGAAAATAAACTAAAAAATTCCTAACCCTAAATCTTCTACTCTCGAAACCATAATTACACTTCATATAAACCCCTCTACACCCACTCAAACTCTTAAATTTTAAATTTTTAGTATTTTTGGCAAGATCCCCTATGTTGGGGATTTGAAGGTCCCCTATGTCCCAAATTTGGCCTCCAGATGTTTCTTGAACACTTTCTTCGTTGCAATGCCCCATGTCCTAGAAACTTGGTGGAACATTAGCCTCTCTTTGAGAGAGGATTTGCCAAATTTGTCACTCATGTAGGTAGAAACCAAGCAACACTTAGCACTTTGGTGCGCAACAGATAGACACTTAAGATGAAACTTGGGACTGAAGGGAGTCAATTGGACAACAATATTCTAGTTGAGACATCTTGAGGACACAACAAGGAAAGCCTCATAGATGATGTGCCTAAGAGACAAATTCCTGAGGATGAAAACCAAAGCTACTGACACACCCCAGGAGGTGGGGCAGATAAACAAATTTGCTCATCAACATACTTACGACAACCCCTTACTTTTATTTTATGCCTATTTGTAACTTGGCAACACTTTTGTCTTATGGGGTGGCCCAAGTGGTTGGGAAAAAGGTTTGTTTTACCTTCACCTAGGATTGATTCTAGTAGATAAGACTCGAAGAGTAGGCGCCCCCCTTATCCATGAATGTCTTGGTTATTTCTAAGCCAAAAGTTAATTGGTATATCTGGCTTGTAAGTTGTTGGATATACTTTTGGTGTTATAGTTGCAGCTAGAAGGTTTGATCTTGGGATTCACCCATATTACTCCAACGCAACGTTGCACGATGCGGGGACGCTTTTGGGAAGTGGGGTCATGGAAGCGTTATTTCCCAAAAATATAGGAAGCAAAGCATCTACTATATATATATTTTATAATATTTTTTTGCATT
>APFE030378585.1:183076-220277 GCA_000404065.3 Pinus taeda | reverse complement strand
AAAACTAGAACTCTTCCTGTTATGACAAAATCCAAGTGGAAGTGAAACTAAATCAGATTAATTTAAGTTTTATAAATTCCAAGTGGTTGCATATTCCTTACCACTTCTCAATATTGCATGAGGGTGGCTCTCGTTGGAATGATTTATAAGCCAATTGTCAATACTTCTGTTTTCCCTCCTTTACTGCTGCACTAGAGTTGCTAGAAGGAAATGTAAGATTATTTTCTTTAGGTCATTAAGTGTGAGGATTGGCGGCAACTATACATCCAAGAGTGGGTTGCACCTGCAAATCCAGATTATTTGATGAAGAACTCCAAAATTATGATATGATTTGATTGATTGATATATACAATTGATTGTGAGAGGGAATAACTATTTATACAAAGAGAAAGTTAAGCCCTAACTTGTGGTTGAAGATGGGGTAATTATGTTTAATGAACATAAATATATCAAATAAATAAACTATTGATAGTAATAAAATAACACTAATAATAAATGATAAATTAAATGACACATCCAAACAAAAAGATATGACCTATAAAGCATTGTCACTAGTCAATGCTATAAATACAGTGTTACATGGCATTGCATCAACCTATCTCATATTCGTTATTCAATTATTAAAGATTTGTCCTATATGGATTTTAGCGTATTGTTCTTATGCTGGATATTTCTCAGTAAATGAGCTATTTTTCATTTCATTTGGTATCAGAGCCACATTTTAATTCCAGCCTTTGGCCACATCTTTTGTCAGACCTTCCCTGATCCATCTCTTAGCCTCACATTTACCAAAATGATAGGAGTTTCTCTGATGCCTAGGTCTTTGACCAAAAAAACCAACCCTTGGACATCGACAGTTCAAAAATCCCATTGAAGAAAATCTGTCCACTGCAAATTCAAATAAAACCATAAATTGGTAAAATAAATTTCCGCCGCAAAGATATAATTATGTTAAAGAGTGCAACTAGGGGCTAATTACCCTTCCTAGAAGCCTTTTATGAATATATATATGTATATATAAACAAACAATCATAAATAATGAATAATTAAGTAATAATTAGTGTTGAAGAGTCATGTCTCTAAAGACATGACCATTCGTTGAAAATAGCTCATACTCATGTAAATAACATATTTACCATAAGTTACTACCCACCATAATTTAAGCAAGTATTTGCGTAATAGATGAGATAAGGAAAAAAAGTAAATAAATATACTTACTGGGAGTTACTGCCCACTATTATTTACGAGTTCTTCAACAGTAACAAATATGGGTAAAAATGTAAATGTGCAAACTTACTAGAATTTAATTTACAAAGAGACATGTCTCTTGGGTATCTTGAGTATAAAATCCACTTGAAACTTTCCATTTTACACAATTCACTTATCATCTCATATCTTGTATTTATTGTTGATGTTCTATGATCTATCTACAATTACCGTCAAAGATGATCTAAGGTGAATGCTATTGAAGTTTTAATGTGATGGCTATTGAATCTGAAGTGAAGTTGTTATTGGGCTAATAAGGCGTTGAAGTAATTGTTGCAAGCATAGAACATACCATAAAATTTAACAAATTAAGTTGGAAAATAAATAGAAAAGGGGATCTGCTGAAGTATGAGATTGTTGGTAAAATCTGTTAGGAGAGAAACTGAAGGAAATTTAAAATAAAAGTCATTTGGCAACCATGGTAATTAGTGGGTAATAGGGTATCATCTAACAGGCAACTAATTTGTCAGACAAATTAATTGCATTAGTACAATGTTAGAACAATTGTCAGGGTTCAAGAGTTGAAGATGCTATTATTTAAGGCAAATTGATCACTGCCAAAGTTGGTAATCAAGACCATGTATCTGTAGTATACAGGTGACAAACAAGGGTTAATTGCCTTTTTTGGGTCGAGTCACCATCATGATCTCAAGTAGGTTTCAAAAGCTCTCTATAAATTGGATAAAAAATTAACAAGAAATCATGGAAGTAGATAAAATTAGCCTCCAATTTGTTACTCACTTCTACAACCATCTTGAAGCCACCAAAATAGCCCTGCCACAAAGAGGGTTAAAGATTACTATTGTTATTGGACAAGGGGTAGTGTTGATGTCATTAAAAAAAATCCACGGGAAATATTTGTGGGGCAACATCAAGTGGGGAGACATGACAAAGCATCCATCCCGTATGATACAGGGATGCCTAACTAATTAAAGTTCAATCTGTAATTGTCAGTTATCGCTTAATACACCAGTTAATAAATTACAAGGACCTATTTAAAACCAAAGGAAATAAAAGCATTAATGTGTGAATGTGTTTTGGAAGGAGGTAGCAAATCCTAGATTCCATATACCATTCAATAATTGTAAAGTGATCTGAAAACATATTAAAGTGCATTTCACATGATATGTGATAAGTGACAAGTGGAGCATTATAATTTGGTATTGAAGATATATAGAAACCAATTGGGAAGTTAAAGTCGAGTGAGAGGGAGGTATTTCAAATTAAATCACAAGTTCCATTGAATCTCTTATTATTATTATTATTTAGTAGAATCAAAGGAAAAATGTAAGGAGCCTTATCTTAACAAAAGTCACCCAAAGCAGGGCTTCTTGGGAGTGGGAAGCGGGAGTGGGGAGTGACATTTTCAAAAGCTCTCGGGTTAGGAGCGAATTTTTATTTATCTTGAATCTTGATGCATATATGTCAACAAAATCATGTAGAATGATGAATTAGATATAAAAATCATAAAAACATGGATTAAACCATATAACATCAATAATCTAGAAGTTATAATCTTCATCGACCACATGTCCACAAGTTAGTAACATACAAGTTACAACATATCGAGTCTCATGATTCATCAATCTTAAAGTTTCAAGCTTTCAAAATTCATTATATAACATTTGTCATCATTGATCACTAAAGTTTTGCTTGTAACCATTACCACTACCAAGTAACCAAACTATAACAAAGAATATCTAACATGAAATGAAATGTTTCAACTTTCAACTTTCATGAAGCATCATATTCATAATTCATTACCAATAAGTTATAATTGCCAACTTCAAACTTCAAACTTAAATTTGCATATATTGTTTAAAAAAATATTATAATAAATGTTAAAGAGTCAACAGTTATAAAAACTACTAGAAACTAGAAAAACAAGTAAATCTATTATCCACTGCTTCCTCTGGCTCTTGCCATGAGAAATGTATAATTTATGAGAAGCTCGTGGGCTATTAGGAGTCTCCTCCTGCATAGTCGGACGACCATGTCCAAAACTAGAACCAGAAGGCACATGACCTCCACGTGAGGCTGTAGATGGAGGTGGCGGCAACAAAGCTTGTGGAACTGTAACATTTCTAGGGAATTTTTACAGTAAATAACAAAGCAAACATAGACATAAAAACCATGAAAATCGAACACATGAATCAGCCCAAGAAATTGCACTAAAAATTGCGCTGTTGAGCCATTTTATTATAATATGAAGAGGGTACAATGAGGTGCTCGAAAGAGTGCACCGGGGCTTGTTCAAGGCTAGCTATCTAAGCCCAAATGAACAATAAGAAGTCCCTCCCAAATCTGTTGCTGCTCTCTCCAAGCTCTGTGTTGAAATTGCCCAAAAGTATGCTACTGGCTGTTAAGAATTGCTGCTAGGGCCTCCTTCGGTGCTCAGAAAATTTTTGGAAATTAGCTTGGGCTCTCCACAAATAACCCACAAAAACCCACAAAAACCCACAAAGGATTGGCCAAACTTGACCTCAGAATTTCGGCGCAAATTTCCCCAAGCTCCTCTAGCTGCTAGCTGAATTGGGACCCCTGTTTGACCCCTCAAATTTGCCCAGAAGTTTTTTCTAAATTGTTTCTGAGGCCCTCGTAAAAACCCCAGAAAAACCCAGAAAGGGTTTGTCCTAAATCTACCGACCCGAAATTACCAAAAATCCTGTGTTCTCCTCCAACCCTCCAGTTACTGGCCCAACACCCAGTTCAGAAATCTTTGCTAAATCCCTACTCAAAACTCCTCCACTGAGTTGGAAACTCCAAAAATATTTCTCTCGGAAGAGAAGTGAGAATCCAACCTTCAAATCCCCCATAAACTCTAAGTGATTTCATTGCTACCAGCTAAGCCCAGAAAATGACTGCGCAGGCCCTAGGAAGGCAAATTCATCCAACTCTGAAGCAAGTACCTCTGGCCCTGAAAATCACTCCATAATTTCGCAATTCCGCAAGGAAATTTTATGTAAATTCCCGAAGAGAATTTCTCTAGGAATATCCTCCCCCAAGCACCACAAATTCGCTGTTGCGTCCCTGTCAAGAGATAAGAAAATTGACCCAAACGATAGCGTCCAATTCAGCTCGAAAATCCTTGTCGAAATCTCTAGTCTAATAATAAGAGAATTTCCTGCAAAAACTCAGAGCCTCTAATCCACGCTTGCTCCCACAATGTGCTTCCTGGAAATACCTCTGCGCCTAAGAAATGCATATTGCTGAACAAACTCCTGCAATGATGCCCAAAGGAAAATCTGAATTGAGCTCCCCAAATTACCTCACTAGGGAGACACTCGAAGTTCTCCGAAATGAGGGTGGAATTCGTGCTTGGAAATTCTTTGTGCTAAACAACAAGGTTGTCTTGGCTAAGCAACTCAAGAGAACTAATTAGATTTTCAAATGATCAAAGATGCCCAAAAGTGCGACCCCCAAGCTCTATTTATAATTTGTTGGCTCCTTTTCTCCTTGTGGTCCCCATTCTCTCTCTCTCTCTCCTAATTCGCACTTCCTTCTCTTTCCTCTCTTCTCCAAGAGTGCGAGTTCCCTTCTTGGGTCGAATTCTCTTTCTTGTGGCCCCCACATTCCACTAGAGCCACAATTTTCCCTTTTTCCTCTTAAGTCCTAATGCCAGAATTGTGTCCTCTCCCTAAATTCATCTCTAATGCTGAAAATCAAAATTGGGGATATTACAGGAACTCGAGCATTGCTACTAGATGATGGGGGTGGCATGGCTGCTGTTGTTGCTTCATCAACATCTTTCAAAAGGTATCTTGCAATTCTTCTAAATATATAGCTCCATCCTCCAAATTATCTTCCTCTGGGTTGCTGTCCCAAGCCATATTGATGTATCAGCGTGACCCCGCTCACAATAATTTGCCAACAACCTCAAGATGTAGTGCACAAAAACCAAGCTTTCTGCCCTGTTTTCATTGAGGCAGTTTCTTCTCATAGTATGGATGAAGCTATAGGCGTTCCAACCACTTTTATTGCCAATATGCTAAAGATGAGCTCACGATTTTTCCGCTACGTAGAGGAATTTTGTGTAAGAGGGAGTTGCTTTTGTAAGGGGATGAGCTTGGTGATATCTTTGGCACAATGGATTGCAGGTCCACCGACATTTCCCCGATGAATGATTTGAAGAAGATGCAAGACTTTGATATTGACTTGGTTGATTCTCTGATTGGTTCGTTAATCTATCTGATGATGTTTGTTATCGTCGAAGTTTATTATGACTTGCGGGACTCGATTATGGTTTGTTAGATTCTACTATGGTTGTTGATGCCTGCTTCTGTGAGACACTGTTTATTCACTGTTGGGTTTGATTATGGATACTGATATTCGCTTATGTGAGAAGCCACTTATTATTTGTTGGATTCGACTATGGATACTGATATTCGCTTATGTGAGAAGCCACTTATTCTTTGTTGGATTCGACTATGGATACTGATATTTGCTTCTATGAGAAGCCGCTTATTGTCTGCTAGACTCTACTATGGTTGCCGATAATTACTTCTATGAGAAGCCATTGCTGAAGGCTATGATTATCTGTTGATGTTTGCTTTTGAGAGAAGCCTCGGCTGAAACCGAATGAACAAGCTGGATATTGTTTTATTTTAGATCCACCATGGCTACATTTCTGTTGATGAACTGGTTGCTAATGTTTAATGAAGAGACTGGAATAACTAAGAATCCCCTTGATGAGGGAGCACTAATTACATAACATCATATTATGGACCATCTCCTGTAGGCTGTGCGCTGTGATACCTTGTGGTCCGAGAGATGTATTGTTGATTCCTCTTGTAGGTTTTATGCTGTGAGACCTTGTGGTCCAGGAGTTGTATTGTTGATTTCTCTTGTAGGCTATGTGCTGTGAGACCTTTTGGTTCGGGAGATGTATTCTTGATTCCTCCCTTAGGCTGTGCTGTGAGACCTCTTGGTCGGGGAGATGATTTGAGATGGATGCTATGTATCTTTTCTTGTGATGAGACTGATGATCCCTCCCTTAGGTTGTGGGCTGTGAGACCTATAATTGGTTGGGGAGATTGATCGTGATAGAGAGAGAGAAATTTGTATTTGTGATCTCTTCCTTAGGCTGTGGGTTGTGAGACCTATGATTGGTCAGGAAGATTGACCTTGAGAGAGAGAATGAAAAGTACCTTCTCGGGTAGGAGGGAGTGTTGAAAAATATGGTGGCTATGGTCAGTATTTTCATCTCGAAAAATAAATCGAAATTTAAATTTTTAAGTTTGCCTCCAAATCTATTATGTCGATTAGGCCCCCTGGGTGGCACCTATTCGACCCCTACTTGAGGGCTATATAAAGGAGATAATTTCTCTTCATTTGGATTCACCAATTTGATCTCATGCATCTCTGATCCAATGAAATCACAGAAGGGCCGAAATTTTAGGAGGTTGAAATTTCAGGAGGCCGAAATTCTAGGGAGGGCTGAAAATTCAGGGACTTGGATTTTGACATGGCACTTCATCATGATATTGGTTACTGGTTTGGTTATTATTATGCTATTTATTATTTATGATGTATTGATGAATCTGGAAACTCTCTCTCTCTCATAAGAAAGAACTTATCTGGGTTTTCCCCTTGTGGTTTTGCCCTGGCTGTGTGCCTAATCTCTGTATCTATTGTCTCATTGTCTCATGGTTATTTCATGTTTATTAGTTGATGTTTTTCTTTTGTATAACTGCCTTAATGATATTGAATTTAATGCTAAGTTGCATGAAACGGGGAAACGGGTACGAGTTTCCGAAACAGACACAGGTACAAAATGCGACCCCCCCAAATTTTGGAAATGGGGAATTGTGAATATATATATAATATATTTATTATATATTATAATATATAATACATATATATTAGAATTTAGGACATTTAAGAAATGTTATGTGCAATCATAAAGCATATGTGATACATTATAATTTATTACATTTAAAGTTTAAACATTATGATTAAATTTACATCACATTTACTCATGAATGATCACATAATGAAAATAACAATATCGGAATATCCAAAATAAACCTTTATTATATATCCAAATCTCAAAATCAACCTTTATTATATATATGAGGCTGCAAGTACAATAAAGACTATAAGGTTGCAAGAACTATAAAGACAAAAGACTAATCCTCATCATCATAATCGTCATAAAAAATAGAAGCAGAAGCATGCTCAACAGTGGATGGTGGTGCTGAAGGAGATGATGGGCCAATTCCATTTCCAGGCTGGACCTCAATATTCAGGGCAGCAAGAGAGAGATCCAAATCAAGACTTTCTGCATCCACATCCCATTCTTTAGAAGGACCACTGTTGTATTTTGGACCCCTACGAGATGCAAGGCGAAGGTTGGAGTGCACATAAACAAAATCCTCTGCCTTCTGTGAATCCAACCTATTGCACTTCACAGAATGAATAAAACCGTAAGTGCTCTAATTCCTTTCTGCTGATGAAGAGCTTGCCACTTGTGAAAGAATACGAATGGCAAGGTTTTGCAAATGTACACCATTTGCTCCATGAAAAATGTTGAAGTTTCTAAGTTTACTTCGCTTAGAAACCCTTCATGCACTTTTTCTGATTTATTCCTACCTACTTGTTATTTTGCTTTAACAAGTTATTTACAAAGTAAATACTGGAAATAAACACCAGTGCATGCTCAACATATTACAGATCAACAACTAAAAGAAACAAGAACAAACACATCACATGACACCATTATTTTTGGACCAATGTCCCCGGAAAAACCCAATGCGGTAAAACCGGTCTAGCTATCTGACGGTTTTCTTATTAAGCAATATCAGAGTACAATCTGGGTACCAAAATTGGCCTACCCAACAAAGAATTTCCTTAGCAGCTATACGTGACAGTTTGAGAGAAATCTCCTGGTTGAAACCTCGGAAAATCCTTCCGGCAACTCCTCAACACAAAATTGCTCCTGCAACGCCAGCGTCTGCCCAAACTGGACTGCGTCAGCCCTTCTCTGTCTGACGAGGGCCCTGCATCAGCCTTTCTAGGCCCGCGTCAGCTGCAGGAGGCCTTGCATCAGCTTTGGGAGCCTCTGCGTCAGCTGTGTTGGCCCCTCTGGTGCTTTACGCAGCACTTGGTTGCCTCTGCGTCACCCTCCTTGGCTGCTGCACTGCTCTCCCTGCACAGTCTTTGCCTTCTCCGTTTCTTTGTACTTAATGCCCTTCAGCTGCTCTCTCGATCACTGATTCTATCTCTCTTAGCAAATCTCTCTCTAGAGAATAGAATGACTGATCATCTGGTGTATTCTCCAAGTGACCCTCAAGCCTCCTCTTATACTTTTCCTGTTGACATCTCAACGGTCGAGATTAACTCCCTAATCAACGACTAAGATTAGATTTAGCTTGATCCATGTCTTTTGGACCACTCTAACACATATTCATATTAATACACATTAATATTTTATTTTCCCTAAGTTTAGACTTAGGGACTCCATTAAAAAAATTAATTATTTTAATATCTCCTGATCTGTTTAGAATTTGCCCAAACTCTTTTTGGGTATTGGAGATCTCGTGTGCCCCAACCTCTCCACCAAATTTTGTGGCTAGAGCACATCCGATGCTACCACAAATCAATATTGCCTCTTAGCGAGGACTGTGCTCTAGCAATACTCCTCACTGAGTATTACTCTGATCATTTGGCATCGGTACCTATGATGATGCTAGGCCTTCCTGCCCAACATCCTCTGCACTGCTGCATACTGTACTGCTGCCCATGGTTCTGCCACTGCCACTGCTGCATCTGTACGACAACTCCCTCTGCATCCGTGCTGTTGCTGGTCCTTTCTCCCAACACTGCACCCGCACTGCACCTCTTCTCATCAAGTTGCATCGTGCTTCCCATTGCTACACTGCAACTCAGTTACTGAGAAGTAAGTAACTGATCTCCCAACTAACCTCCCTGTTGGGCTAGAAACACCCACTAATGTTGAAACTCCCTCTACCGTTGACAAGTGCTCCCTCTCTCTGACCTCTGCGCTGCTGCAACAACTACCTGCATCTCGCATTGTTGCACACCTCTTTGTGCCTTCCTGCACTAGCGCAACACTCCTGTGCCTCTTGCACTGCTACAGCCTGCTAGCTCTGCGTTGTCTTGGGACTCCTGCACTGTAGCTGTCTTTGCCGCTCCATCTGCATCCGTCTCTACCCACCCAGCCAATCCTGCTACTCCTCGTCGGGGCTCTCGTAGCAAGGTCTAATCCAAGAGGCTGGGTACCTCGAGGATCCTGCCCCTCATCACTTGTAGTCCGCCAGACTACAGCTCGATGTCTCCCCACTTCTGCTCAAGTGGTGCGTGTGCACTCATGGCACAATCATCGTTTGTCAAAACTTCCTTCTCTGCCCGTGCTGGCGCTGCCTTAGTCTCGGAAGACTCTCCCTTACTCTTCTTCCTTGGACACTGGGTCGCATAATGACCCAGCTCCCCACAATGGAAGCACTTGATCTTGGAGAGATCTTTCTTCTTCGGCTTCTCCTGCTTTCCCTCAGATGCTAGGGCCACATCCTCCTCCTCCTCCTTGACCTTGATCCCCTTGCTGCTGCTACCCGTCTTCGACTGCCGTCTGATCTCTTCCTGGCGAAGAGCTGCCCACATCTCGTCCCAAGGTGGGAGAGTCCCTCTGCCCAGGATACTTTGGACAAACACTTCCCAATTGTCTGAGACAACATTTAGGGCTGTCCTCACCATAAGCTCTTGATCCAGTGTCGCTCATATAGCAGTCAATTGGTCTCGGATCTCATTCAGTGCTCCGAGGAAGGTGTCAATTGATTGGCCCTTCTTCATCTGATACGACTTCATTTGGTTCTCGAGCAACATTCTTCTCTGTACAGAAGTATGCTGGTACACGTTCTTGAGAGCCTCCCACATCTCAACTGCCTTTTCCTTCTTGGCTATATGTGGTACCACATGATCCTTGACCTCGTCAAGGATAATGCACTTGGCCCTCGCCATCGCCTCTTCGTAGCTATCATTTTCATTGGGGTCGACTGGGACAACTATTACCTTTAAGGCAAAGTTCTTGACATGATTCCTATCAAGCACTGACAAGATTCTGGCCTTCCAGACTGCAAAGTTCGATGCTCCGTCCAGTCTATCCTAGTCTCTTACCCCATGTAGTGCCATGATGCTCCTCTACTTCCCTCCTAGAAGTTCTTTGTTCGACTCCTCTGAGTCTCTACTTCCCGTCTGGAAGTTCTCTTCAGGACTCCCTCTGAGTCTTGATTTCCCTCCTGGAAATCCTTCTGCTGCTCGTTGAGATGCCCCCTACTCTGACCATCTTGTGCACCTCCACTGCTGATCCAGGTTCCTCGGCTAGAAACCCTCGGTAACAACTCCTCTGGCCCTGTTGTGTCAGGGACTGTTCGGACTACAATACCTCACCAGCTCCACTCTGCAATATTTCTATAGCCTTCTAGACTCCAACAACTACCTCTCTGTGAACTGCGTCAGCCCCTTTCTGCCCCACGCTGGCTCTGTGTCACCCTAGATGGGTTTGTGTCAGCCTTGGGATGCCCTGCGTCAGCCCTCTGGCCCTTTGCGTCAGCAACGCTGGCCTCTCTAAGGCTCTGCGCAGTTCCCAGCTTCCTCTGTGTGGCTCTGGCTGGCTTTGGGTCACACTTCCTGGCTTCTGCGCTGCTAGAAACAGCTTCTGTCACCTCGAGACAACTGTTTTCTGCTGCTATTGCTCCACTCGGCTGATGTCTTTTAGTCCTCTTATGATCTGCAATCATCCTCTGATACCATGTTGAAGTTTCTAAGTTTACTTAGCTTAGAAACCCTTCATGCACTTTTTCTGATTTATTCCTACCTACTTGTTATTTTCCTTTAGCAAGTTATTTACAAAGTAAATACTGAAAATAAACACTAGTGCATGCTCAACATATTACAGATCAACAACTAAAAAAAACAAGAACAAACACACCACATTGCACCATTATTTTTGGACCAATGTCCCCGGAAAAACCCAATGCGGGAAAACCGGTGCAACTATTTGAGGGTTTTCTTATTAAGCAATATCAGAGTACAATCTAGGTGCCGAAACTGGCCTACCCAACAGAGAATTTCCTTAGCAGCTATACCTCACAATTTGAGAGAAATCTCTTGGCTGAAACCCCGAAAAATCCTTCCGGCAGCTCCTCAGCACAAAACTGCTCCTGCAACCCCAGCGTCTGCCCAAACTGGAATGCGTCAGTCCCTCTCTGTCTCACACTGGCCCTGCGTCAGCCTTTCTAGGCCCGCGTCATCCCCAGGAGGCCCTGCGTCAGCTCTGGGAGCCTCTGCGTCAGCTGCGCTGGCCCCTCTGGTGCTCTGCACAGCACTTGGTTGCCTCTGCGTGGCCCTGCGTGAGTCCTTTGCTGGATCTGCGTCACCCTCCTTGGCTGCTGTGTTGCTCTCCCGACACAATCTCTGCCTTTTTTGTTTCTCTGTACTCAATGCCCCTCAGCTGCTCTCTCGATCACTGATTCTATCTCTCTTAGCAAACCCTGCTCTAGAGAATAGAATGATTGATCATCTGGTGTATTCTCCAAGTGACCCTCAAGCTTTCTCTTATACTTTTCCTGTTGACATCTCAACGGCCGAGATTAAGTCCCTAATCAACGACTAAGATTAGATTTGGCTTGATCCATGTCTTTTGGACCACTCTAACACAGATTCATATTAATTCATATTAATACACATTAATATTTTATTTTCCCTAAGTTTTGACTTAGGGACTCCATTAAAAATATTAATTTTTTTAATATCTCATGATCTATTTAGAATCTGCCCAAACCCTTTCTGGGTATTGGAGATCTCATGTGCCCCAACCTCTCCACCAAATTTCGTGGCTACAACACATCTGATGCTACCACAAATCAACAACAAATCCACCACCTAACTGGATGTGCTTCTCTGCTCCAAAGTTGATATATCTGCATAATCATCTATTCCTGCAACAAAACTGACAAATTTTTTGTTTACCTCCCTGTGTAGATGAGTAGGAAACATTGTCATAAGGGATTTTTTCACCCCATTAGCCACCTCTCTATCCTTATGGGGTGCCTTCATCTTCTGATTGCTTTGAGCAATAAGCTCCTCATCCTAAAATTTGGGGTTCAAGGCATGTGCTAAAGTGTGCAATGGAGTGTTGAAATTGTTCCACCTATCAACAATGATTTTCTTGACTAAATCAAAAAAATGATCATCAACAAACAAAAGTTGTGGAAACTCTTGCAAAATGATTTCCATAGTTTTCTTAACCATGGAATCCATGCCATCATATACCTCTCCTAAGAAAGGTTTGTCAGTGTCAGCATTCCGAAGAAGCTCAAATTCAGGGGTTGTGAACTTTTGCAAGAAATCTATCTTGCTCCACCAGTCCTCATCAATGCACAATTTGCGCACCATATATCCCTGCTCTGGAATTGCTAGTTTCCACTCAATCCAAAGTTGACTCACCACCATAGAAACTAATGGATGCTTAACCTCAACAAGGCGACGCAACATCAAGAAGTTTGAGGCATATCTTGTCTCAACAACTTTTAACAACTCCAATTTGGATTACTCTCGAAATATTGCCTGAGATTGGTGGTGGTTGGTGATGAATTTGACAATCTCCCTTGCTTCCCCTGTGATTTCCTTTATCCATGAAACTTTGTTGTCGATCTCCTCTAAGAACAGATTCAGATTATGGACAATGCATGGTGTCCAAAATATGTAGTCATACCTCAATAATTAAACCTGCAACTTTGCAAACTGGTGCATCATCCGTGATAACTTGTACCACTTTGTTAGGCCCTATTTGTTCAATAGCTTTTATAATAACATCAACAATGAACTGTGCATCTTTTACCTCTCTTGAGTATTCTTCCGCCTTGATAAACATTGCTCCTTTGGGGGAAGTGGCAATGATATTTATCAATGGTTTGCGCCTTGTATCTGTCCATCCATCTCTAGAGCTACTCCAGGAAGAACGAATTGGTGATAAAATATCCTCCACAAGCTCCTTCTCATTTTTGAGAAGCTGAGTTCTGATTTTCTCATAGTTGGGCCCCTTGTATCCTTGAGGAGCTTTGTTAATTGCCCTTATCATATCTTGCCAGTAAGGAGAGCAAACAACATTGAATGGGATACCACATGCATAAATGCACCTAGCCACTCTGGAATCAGTTTCTTCTCTCGCTTGCACATTCACCAATTTAGCAATTTTGCTATCCTAAACTGAAGGGGATGCCCCTTTGGTATTTTTGGGTGCTGGTTGTTCATGTTGTTGAGTGGCATCAACTCTCCTCTTTCTTGCTTCAACTACAATCCTTGGCTCAATGTTAGATGGAGCTTGAGGAGTAGCTTGACTAAGCTCATCATGCCTTCTCTTAATAACATCCGCCTCATCTTCCTCTCTTTGATATGCCCTCCTTGCCAATGGGTTTGCTGTTTTTGTGCAACCTACAACACCCTGTCCTCCTCCATGCAAAAGATGTGCCTTCACTCTTGGATAGGAGCCCTTGTACGAATTATTGCAAAGATTACATTGCCATTCCCATGAGCCACCGCCTCCACATTTTTGAAGCTTCTGAACATGCCTCCAAAGCAGATAATATTCAGCCCTTGGGTTGGCCTTGGGGCTTGAACTTGTAGCTGCACTTTGGTTGGAAGCCATTGCTGCAAAAAAAATAAAAAAACAAATCTATAAAGAAAAAACGTTTTTCATATTTTTGGTAGCATAAACCCTCGAAAAATTGAAGAAATAGTAGGAAAAAATTAAGAAAATGAATGTTGCTTACCCAAATAAATTTTCTGTAGCTGAAGCTACCCCAAAATGCCAGAAAAGTGAGAAATATGGCTGTAGCTGAGTCCAAAGCCAAGAATACCATAGCCAGAAACTCTGCACTCCAAATCTGCTGTTGAAATCTCTTTCTTTTGCTGCTGAAATCTCCTTTGCTCACTGTTGAAAACGCCCTAGCTGAAACCACTGCTCTCTTCCTCTCTTCTCCTTTGCTAAAATCGCTAGTCTCCAAGAGAAATGACTTGCTCAATTGTGTGATGAGAGAATGAGGCGAGGGGCACTTTTATAACTTGAGAGAGGCATCTAGAAGCAACTAGAAGTCACTTTAGTCGGCCAAGAAAAAAATTAGAAGATAAAATATTAAAAAAATTACAAGAAAAAGTAAAGTTGGAAGAGGAAACTCCGCCGTATGGCCTGGAAACTCGTTTCTGGCTGTACTGGCCACATTTCCTCGAGAAACGGGCCAGTATTTCCGGGCTGTATGGTACGAGTTTCGTCGTTTCCGTTTTGTTTCCAGCCGGAAACGGACCCTTCTCCAGCATTTCCTGCAACTTAGATTTAATGCTATGTGAAACTAATGGTTATTTGATCATTGAAGTAGTTATCAGGTGAAGAAAAACTTAATTCTAGCAGGTGCCCTAGAATATCAACACTTGTAAGTGTAAAGTTAATGCCAAAAACATGATGTCTTCTCAATCAAACTGGCCCACTATGGACTGTTCATGCTAGTTCGATTACTCAGTGCAGAGTGGTTTCTTTACCCTCTTGTGCCCACTACATTAACCATGGACAAGAACACATTACCAGTAACCAGATTCCCCTCTCCTTCTAGGTGCTCAATGACTTTGGATGCGAGGAGAGCTTCTATGTGGAGCTGTCATCTTGCTACCTCTAACCAGCAGGGTTGTTTTAGCCCAGAACTTTCTTATGAAGACTCTATCAGATGGATTATTGGTGATTCAGTAATGATCGATCATTTAATGTCTTGATTCAATAATTGTACTTTCTGTTGCGAGTCCTGACTCAAACTCTCGTCTAAAAGTAAAGTCCCAATCCTAGTGGGAGAGCCAAGGAGCAATTATCAGGCAAGCCACCCATTATCACCTCGGTGGCCTTGGGTTTTCCTACAAGCCAAACTAGGTAGATCACAAAGTAGGAATTCTTCTAGCACAGCTTGATAAAGTCAACTTGGTATCCAATCCTAAAGATGAAGGGAAGGGTTATGCCAGTATGAACACCAAATTACCAATGTGAATAAGCTTGAAAGATATTCAATGTAGAACAATGGCTCATTCACCCAGTGTAATGCTTGGAAAAGTGAAGTTGGGACTTGCTCAAGAAAGCACTCAAGTGCTCATAAAAGTGAAATGTCATATTATGGATCATAACCCATAGTTGTAAAAAAGTAACAACAGAGATCAGATGCATGTCTGCAAAGGAAAGTTATGTACACTGTATTTCACAATGATTACACCTTTAACACTCCAATAGATTAGAGATATCACCAGCGAACAATCTAACAGCTCTGAGAGACATTAGATGCACTTGTCATCAGCACTCAAGCTTATTGAGTACGGCAGAATTATCTACGAGGTATCTCGCAGATGGATGTGAACAGATATGCTCCAAATACTTACTATCAAATATACCATCAGTGGGTTGTGTAAAGTGACGGTTCTGTTCATATAATATTAGATATACGACAGTTGAAATACCCTTCAAAATAATATCTTGGCTTCACCAGTCAATTCAGTTGACTATTATATTGATCTAACATTAAATGCCATGTGACAATAATAAGAATGTTTTCAAGGGAAATCATCCTCTCTGTCAGCCTGAGGGCCAGAGTGAGGATCAATACAACGATATTCATGGGCATGAAGCCATTACTCAACATTTCTCATCATCATGTCACTCATAGGAAATTGAACCTGGGTGGGGGGGATAACATCCATTCTCCCCAACCACCCGAGCTAACCCCCATTGACGACAATGATAAGAATGTTATTATAGTGAGCATGATATTAAGAAGGTTCAATCTCACTCAGAACTGGTAATACTCAGAACTGTACGTCACTGTCTGAGAAAATTTAATCATTTCAGCATTCAGGAACCATTATAAATGAACTGTGTTATGCCGGATCTAGGATGGAATTATTATGATTATAGCGTCTCCTTCAGGGATATCTTAAACTCATTCTGTAATTTCGGAGAACAGCAATAACAACTACCCAATAGTCCTGTCAAATGAAGGCAGACATACCAATGTTATTAGCCTGAAAATTGAGTGTTTATAGCAGCATTCGGTAGTAAATATAATAAGGTTACACCATGAGCAGAGTAGTATTTAACGTGTGCAATTCAGAGCATGCTTAACTGAGTTAGTGAGAGATAGTGAGAGAAGCACTGTGCCATTAATTGAGGCCATCATAAGAAAATACATGAATCTGATCAAAGATATTGAAATCTGGACACCAGAATTCAAAGGGTGGATAGATGATCTGATATGCAAACTTTATACTGAATAGAATGGAACATTGAGCACCTGGAACAAAATTACATTTTTGCAGATGCCCGGGGGCATTACAGATACAAAGCTGAAGCTTTCCAAAATATCCGCCTCATGGCGAAACAAAAACCCAGAAGCCAGCAAAACAACTGGCAGTAAGCTTTAAAAAAAACCCGGCACAGGCCTCCCAGATAGCCCAGAGTGGTGCTCACTTAGAGTGGTGAGTCCAACTTCTTGATGTGCCATTCGGTGGCATACCCCTTAGTGATCTCTTCAAACACAATATATCAAAGGTTTGATAATCTGTCTAGGTATTACCATTGGGGAACAACAATTAACTCTTGTGGGTGTGTCAAGTCCTAGGACAAAGTCTGTTTTGTAGATCCCTAATTTAAAGATAGATAATGCGTGGGTAATTACAAAAGGGGAAAGGGAAAATTTCATGAAATGACTTTCAAAGTCTAGTGATGATGCAGAGGCCTTTACATTTATGATCATCTAGCTTTCAAGAGCTAGGGTTTTTTGTATAGAAGCCTTTAAAGGGGGAGCTTAGTGTTGAGCTGCCTTTCCTTGGCACTGTTTCTTTCCACCCCTTTTTGCCTTTTAGTGTTTATTTTAATGAACAAGTCCTTTTTTCTTTAGATATTCATAGTCAGCATGGGGACTATGGACAATGGCCTTACTTGGCTTTACATTATTTGGCTTTTAACATTATTGCTCTCCACCTTAGCCTTTATTGAGATTCAGTCCTTGAGAGATATTATTCTTTGTTACCTTTCTGCTTGTCCTCATTACCTCTTTGCTTGGGCTTCAGGAACATTTCAAGAGAGAAATAGCTACTGGAGGAGATGCTATCAGCGAACAACTAGCTAGTCTGGATCTGGGCTTTCTTCCTTTAGACGTTTTTGTGTGGGTTGAAGGGGTACATATGTGCAAATGCCAACTTGACTAGTTTCTCAGTAGTACAAGTTTATCTGAGAAGTGACAACACTTCTAAAAGAACCATGTCCCTCATACCCCAACGAAATCTGATAACACTTTATAACTTTATAGTTTTAATGTTTGCCTCACCACTTTCACAACAAGATCAAAGAAGTTATAGCACCACATCCAAGTAAAACAACCAATGCATGGATTTCAAGATAGAACATGCTGTAACCAAACTGTACCATCTACATGTGCATCTGTAAATATCAGAGGAGGGGTGGAGTGCCTGATATATCATAACTGAGCTAGCACAATCATCTGTCTGAAGGAAAAAATGAGAAAAACTCTGTATCTGGAGAGCCTGAGCAGGGAAGCTCAGCAAGATCAGCATTATATGTCCTTGTGGGGTGCCTCTAATGTTGTTACCCCTTCAGGGTGAGACTTTCAGAATAAGAAACCTATTTTTAGCTTGAAGTAACCCACATCCCAGTATCAAATGTGAAATCTATATCTAAACAATTATGTTGCTTACACTTGCAGGTTATCTTCACCAGACTGAAAAAAGCTAATTTTGCTAGTTGAATCTACATGGCTTAAAAATGTCATGGAAAGCTCTTTTGTTTAGGATTTGATAACAGTATTTGTATGTTTTTTCGTGTTCTCGTCCAAGCAGTGTTAGGCATCATAATTGACTGTATTTGTTCATTCTTACAAGTAATTCTCTTTTTTCAGCTGCTCGTGCAAAGGGGTATAAACAGATAAGTGCTGCAATCGCCAAATATCGGGAAATCAGGGATAATATCAACGAGGGTCTCAAGTTTTATGTTACTCTACAGGTGTGTATTTTCTTTTCACATGTCTGCCATCATTTACATTGGTGCTTACATTTGGTGTTAGATTATACTTATTAATGATTGAGTGAACTGAAATCATTATACTTAAAAACAGATACATCCAGAAAAATCCATAGCTTGAAAATGCGGCTATCTGTTGAGAAATCTAGGGCAGCTAGATTAGGGTGATTTCTCTTTACTTTGATAACTGCTTGTGATGTTCTTTACTTCAACTTGTAGTATTTATAATTAGCTTCTTCTTCTCTTGATTATTATAGAATTCTTATCATCAAATAGCTACCAAAAACATGAAGATCAATAGAACAAATGGACACAAGATATAGGCTGCTAGCTAGGGCCAAAACCTCTCCTAGAGAGGAAAACCCACAAGAAATTCTTCTCTTCTTATAGAAACTTCAAATGACGAATTCCAAGACCCTTTAGATCCAACATTGAGACCCCTCCAAGACCAAGTCAAACTCCTTTAGATGAGTTTTTCTTCCATAAAGTCAACACTAGTCAAACAGCTTCAAATTTCAGAATTTCCACCTCTATTTCAGAATTTCAGCGTCTGCGACCTTTTGTCTCTCCTGCAACAGCTGTAACTTCGCACGTATGGGAGAAAGAGGCTAATTTAGGTGTCTATTTTTCCCTTGGCTTGATCTTCTTTCCTTAGATACTTGGCCTTAGAACTTGATCTTTCAGCAGCACTATTTCAACTTCTAGAAGGAGAACTTCAATATGTTCTTGTTACTGCAGAAACCCTAGCTGCGATTCACACATGTCAGAGAACAGAGATAGAAATAGGCTTCTAAACTTCGATTTTTTTTCTTCCTCTTCTTTGCTTGTCTTCTTGTCAACGAGCTTGATTGATGATCTGCTTCAAATGAGGTTGAATGATCTTTACATATACTCTTTCTTGGAGCTTGAATAGCCCTAAAGAGGGCCGGCTTTTCACAGTTAGGTCGACTTGATCTTGGAGGGGTACTTTGACACTTTTTGACTCAAAATAAATTCTTTGACTAGTTACAAGATGCCCAATAGGGTCTATTACATATGATAATGATTCTTTTGACTTCTAGACACTATGACAAACCCTAGAAGCACACAATAGGTGCTTGATGTAGAACATTTTGACATTGAGTATGAAATCCCATGCTTTATAAAATAACAATAATAATTTTCTTTCTCTTTTACATTATTTACATAAAATCAAGAGTACATGAGATATTATGAAGACCAAACCTAGTTACATAATTCAACACTATCTACCAGAAATTCGAAAAAAGAACTAAATAGTAATGTCACAGTGCTATTTATATATATATATATATATATTTCTACTGAAAACGCACTGTTTAGGGAGAATTATGGTTAATGCATTGCCTTGTTAAATTGAAAGACATTTTACATGTTAAATTATGCAACTAGGGTTAAATTCCACTTTGGACAGCTCATTTGATGGAAATAATTGTTGCATTAAATTCCTCTCTTCGAGAGGACCAAAATCGACCTAAAGATCACCCATTTTGGACAAGCAGAAGTTGGAATTTTAATTTAGTCTCACACATGTACAATTGTCAAGGTCGGCCACACATTTATGTAGGCTCACGAAGCATAGAACAAAGTGATTAAAAATTAACATGGTTTCAGAGCTGAGGTAAAGACAAGCCCAAGAGACATAGAGCAAGAAGCAGCTGATTGAAAAAGGGAAAATCTTTTGGTAAAAATTTCTTCCTCTTTCTTCAAGGAGCATGAGAAGTTGGGTGATTCATCTAACTTTGCAGCATGGAAAGTCAGGTTGGAGATCATAGTTGACAACAATGATGTTTTGGACTTCATTCAAGGAAGAGTATCGAGCCTCCAGAAAATGCTTCTGTTGCTGTCAAAAACAAGCATAAGAAAGGTGAGTTAAAGGCAAAGCAAATTATAGGTGATGGTTTACAAGATAATCTACTTGCTTATGTTGGAAATTTGAAAAGGTCCAAGACATGTATGGTAAGATCGCTGGCATGTATGAAGTCAACAATTTGAATGAATTCATCTCTTTGAAAGATCAACTCAAAGACACGAAGATGAACAAAGGAGAATCCGTGCAATCATACATTATGAGGATATCTCGCCTTAGAGATAAATTGCTAAGAGTTGGGGAAATCATACCTGACAGAGAATTGGTGATTGTAACTCTTAGAGGCCTCCCTCCCATTTGGGAAACCTTCATTACTACCATAAGCAAGAACAATAACATCTCGACATTCGATGAATTTGTTGGAAAACCCACACAATAAGAATCCAGGATGATATCTAGAGGAAGAATTCAAGGATCAAACGAAGGAGAGCCCTCTGCCCTCGTTGCTCAAGGCAAGAAGAAGAATGCAAAGAAAGGGAAGTGAAAGCCATCCAAATCAAAAAAACCTCCTCAATCCAATCGAGATTCCAAGGAATCAAGAAGGCAAGATAGAGATGTTGAGTGCTACAATTGTCATCGAAAAGGTCACTATTCTCGAGATTGTCCCGAAAAGAGAGATGCTCCAAGAAGAAACTCTTCAAGGCCCTACAATAATTGTGGCTTCAACAACAACAGGTCATATGAAAGGAGAGATGATCGAAGAAGGAATGAAAGAAGAAGAGACCCCCGATGATCGTGATGATAGCTATCGTCCTCCAAAAAGGCCAAGGAACTCCAGGATTGAAGAAGAATTTGATTTCAATATCTGCCTTGGAAGATAAAGGAATGAGGTTTGCATTTATTAGAGGGAAGGTACTTACATGGCACGCTGAATCCTGCATGAGGAATGCCTTCACATTAGGAACTAGGTTTGAAGGAATCTATAGTCATAGGAAGACCTCTTCTAGATATGGTCCTGTTACCGCTCAAACTAGCATGGGGACCTAATGGGGATCCCTAAAAGGAAAATGCTAAACCAAGGGCAACAATTGGAGACTTAGCCCACTGTCACCTCAGCTAAGGCTCCCTACTATTTATTGACTTTCACCGATGGGAGGAGGCCAAGCTCATAAACTTTCAATGGATGGCGATCTCCGACATATCACTTCCACCATTGTCCTTACTATTTACGTCATGGCTTATGGCCTTCATCGGGTTATGATTAGTAGGAAAGGGAGGTCGACAAGATGGAGAAACACAAGTAGGTTTCACATGATGATTACACTGGAGAGGGGAGACTATGGAGTGATCAAAACCTTGAGGGTGCACCCAACGTATAAAAGTATAATCAATGATGGGCTTTTCCTTGACACTATACCCGACAGGGGGAAAGGGCTCACAGTTACTTGAGATCATATGACCAGGGGCGAGGGAATCACTTGATGAAGACCCAAGATGATGACTTATAGGAAAAAGGGAAAAAGTATTGTATTCAACGGGTTTTGCTTTCCCAAAAACATAATCTAAAGGCTCAAGTGATTTGAACACAGAATCATACTCAAGAGAAGTGGGAGCCTTCTGAAAGGAAAATTGATCACTTCCGACTGCCCCTCTTTATGCAAAGTTAAATGAAGACTCTCCTCCCTAAGGATATCAATGGGTACGTCATCATAAATAGTTTGCTGGGAGAACTGAAGAGGCTAGGAGATTGAACTCTTTGGAGGGATAGTTTGCCGGGAAAATGATGCCCTAGGTGACCCAACTTGGCTAGACCTAGGAAAAGGTGAAAGAGGTATGATTTTAGATGACCACCTCTTGGTGGATCTGTGCATGGAGTCTATAATGAATATGAGTGAGGACCTTTGATTCCTAGTCAAGGAGGCCTCAAGACTACTTCGCTAGTCTTCTAGGTCAAAGATAAGCAATCTCGTAACTTTTATACTTCGATGTGCAAAAGGTGATGGCTTATCAAGATAAATTCGTTGATAGAATTACCCCTAGGAGATTTCATTCACATTACATGGCCCATACATTGAGAGATGCTTTATAGAGACACAATTCCACAATTTAAGCAGTAAATGCATGCAGCAATTAGCCCTAAAAATAACAAAAATCCCAATACAATGTATATGACAAAGTAAAACAAGAATAACATTAAAAGTATGTACTTACATATAATAGAGTATATCCAACCATCCGCAATTTGACAATAGAGAAGCTCCAAGACAAGATAAACCAAATCCACACATCAAAATTCATCCATAAAGCTCCAATTTATGCTCCAAGAAAAAATGTGAAATTCTCAAGAGAGAGAAGAGATCCAATAAAAAATGATGATGAGAGAATGTACTCATCTCACTTGTATTTATACACTAATGAGGAGTTCGAATTAGCCTCCTTGGCCTACTTAAGCCCCAAAATAAATAATGTTCTAATAATCTAACTTTGGTTGACAAGCCCACCAAACTAGCTCACAAATGAAAGAATAAGCCTCTCAGGAGGTCAAATAATAATCTATGCATGTTGTAGGGCCCTCTAAGAGGCCTAATGAGGTCCATGGGTGCCATAATGAAGAGTAGGAGCCTTAAAAGGTGATGGACAAGGGGTTGACCTCTTGTTCTCCAAACAATAAACTTGTTGTACTCCCAATGGGTGTGGGGGCACAATAATAACCTCATGGGTCTCAAAATGAGTCGAGGATGCCTGTAGATCGTCTGCAAGGGCTCTGATGATGGTGTAGGGGATGCCACATTGTCCTACAAGTCCTGGGTCAGCGGTCAAGTGCATGGTACATCTGTGAGGCCGACTGGGCAAAGGTAAATAAGGTGTATCTTCCTCATCCAATGGGAGTATCTCGAGCATCTATGACCATCCTCATGGATCCATGGAGTATTGTCTACTATTGTGGAGGCCCATGGCTCTCAACGCACACCCTACATGTGCCAATGTAGCCCTTTGGAGGGTTAGGATCCCGTATAGGGAGACCAAACCCAAGATGGGGAGCACCTACAATCCTGCATAAGATCCAATGTGTCCCCTAGCCTTCCAGTACAACAAGTCATCAAAGAAATCGAGTAAAAGAGCTTACAAACCATGAACCATAGGTGGGGACTTCATAATGCCCCACCCTTCCATAATGGGCTTTAGCATGTGCTAATGTCTCCAAACCCCAAATGGGGTTAACCAAGTATCCTATTAGGTGGTTTCTACTTTTAAAGGGGATAATATGTCCAAGGTATATCCTTTAAAAGGTGGTGATATGTGAGAAAAATGTGAATGGAATAGGGGATGAGAAGGGGCAGCCCTGGGCCACATGCTAGGGTACAATGGTAGCTAATAAAAGGGAAGGGTATATAATGTATATGAGGGAGAAATCGTGGTACATGAGGTGCCTCGACCTTGATTTTTCCACCCTTTCTTATGTGCCTTTTGCCTTTTTATGGTTTTCTTTTGATTAATTGCTCAGGTTTCAAGGGGTAAGAGCATGATGCATAAGATATAACAGTGAATACCCCTTTTTAAGGTAGGGCAGTGCATTGCCCACTAGGGGTTGGGACAATCATGGGTTCCTATATGATGAAGGAGGGTCATAGAACCTATAGGAACCAGGGTGATGGCCATGATGATGGGGTAGAGCTCATGTATTGGTTTTTGCCCACATGCTAAATGTGTTTGTTCCGACCATCTTTTGCATTTTGTGGTACATTTTCCTGTTGAATGTGGCCAAATATGGTTTTGTCTTTCTTTTTCGCTGCATCAATCTTTGGGGCATCATTCCAAGTCTGACCCAAGGTGTGGGTGAGGGGAAGGGGTGAGCTAACCCTATGTGGACCTATTGGAGGAATGTGGACCCAGGTGGGAGAAATGATGAATGGGGTAATAATGAGTGGAAAGGGGGGTAATATAAGCAGATAAGGGAGTGGGACCATGTAACTAAAATTGGGGTTTCCCGTGAAATACCATCCCTAAAGCCAAATGGTTAGTAAAAGAGATCCTGCGGCACTAGAATCCAAGGTTAATATCCAAAAGGGGTCCAGGGGATAGGAGCACAAACCTAGCCCATTCTTTTCGCCGAATCACTCCATTAATCCATGCCCATAATTGTCCATGATAAGAAAACTACAATACTCAATTACCAAATGACAAGGCATACCTTTAGGTTCGGGAGGCCCACCTTCAAACATACGATCATGGTAGGTGGGCGAGGGACCACATGGCTGGCTCAGGTGGTGGAGAAATGGCACAATGAGCTAGCTGGTGGCTGTAAGGGGCTGCTGGCTGAGGACCATCTTGGAGAAAATTTTTCTCCTAGGGATATCACCCACAAAATGGTGGGTAACAGGTCCATAATACAAATCTTCAAAACGAGCTGTGGCATCGAAGGTTGGCTCATCTTCACTATGATGCACTTCCAAAATTGAAGAAGTTGGTCTCCGAGATCCCTGATGTTCAAGCTCAACATGATGGAGTATGCCCTGTGTATGCAAGTGGCAAGAAAACAAGGGGACAATTCCTCTCTAGCGAAAACAAGACGAAAGAAATTCTTCATCTCATTCATTCTGATACATCACCTTTGTTGACGATTTCTCGAGAAAGACATGGATCTACTATTTGAAGCACAAGGATGAGGCATTCGAAATTTTAAGGAATTCAAGGCTTTGGTGGAAAACCATGCAGGGAAGAAATTAAAGATCTTCAGGTCTGACAACGGTGGGGAATACATCTGAAATGAATTCATAGACTTTTGTGAGAAGGAAGGAATCAAGAAGGAGACCATTGTGCCTTATATTCCTGAACAAAATGGAGTGGTTGAGAGAAATAACAGGTCCATTGTGGTAGCTGCTTGAGCCATGCTCCATGATCAAACGCTGGCAGAGTTCCTTTGGGTTGAAGCAACAAACACACCGGTATATGTTCAAAACAGGTTGCCCGATATTCACAAGTGTCAAGCCCAATATTGGTCATCTACGAATTTTTGGCTGTCTCGTGTTTTTACATGTGTTGAAGGACAAAAGAAACGAGCTAGAAGCTACAAGAAGGAAAGGTACGTTTGTTGGATATAATGAAGATTCTAAAGCATTTAGAATATATATTTCTGGTCAAAAGAAGGTTGAAGTTAGTAGGGATGTAACATTCGATGAGGATGCTTCCCTTAGAAATGCAAGGGACCTCCCTCCGCCTACTCCTCCTGAAGACAATAGTGATGAGATGGATATTTTAGAATGTCCTTCTGTGCCTGAATCCGAGATGGAGATTGTTGATGATCCCATGGAGCCTATGGACCCTTTGGATCCTCCTCCATGCGATCCCCCTACAAGGAAAATACCACTTTGGCTCATGGGCGCATTACAAAATGCTGAGAAACATGTTTTTGCTCGTGGAACTTTCAGGGAAAGCAAGAAGACATGCAGGTACCAAGCCTATGTTGTAGTTATGAGCAATACGATTCAAGCCGAACCTAGTACCTTTGATGAAGCCATGAAGGAACAAGTCTAGAACGATGCCATGGTCGAAGAATATGAGTCTATTATGAAAAATGACATATGGGATATTGTGTCGAGACTGAAGGGAAGATATGTGGTAACCTCCAAATGGCTCTATAAGATCAAGCATGGCGTTGATGGAAGCATCGGAAGATACAAGGCAAGGTTTGTCGCACATGGGTTCACTCGAAAAGTGGGAGAAGATTAGGATGATATATTTGCTCCTATGGCCTGATATACAACCATCTGTTCGATAGTAGCCCTTGCTGCAAGTCAAGGATGGACTCTCCATCAAATGGATGTGAAGACCGCTTCTTACATGTTTTGTTGCAAGAAGTGTACATTGAACAAACTCCAGGATTTGAGGTTCATGACAGGAAGACCCATGTATGCCGATTGAAGAAAGATCTCTATGGTTTGAAGCAAGCCCCTCGTGCTTGGTATGCTCGTTTCGACAGTTACTTGATAAAGCTGGGATTCACAAGGCACAACGCTGATCCAAACTTGTACTTCAAAACGGTTCAAGGTATGCCTCTCATTTTAGTATTATATGTTGATGCCTTATTCATGACAGGTGCAAACCCTCTCATTCTATAATGTAAGAGGAAGTTGGCTTCCAAATTTGAGATGAAAGATCTTGGTTCGATGCATTATTTCATGGGATTAGAAGTATGGCAAAAGCCGGGCTTGATTTTGCTTTCACAAGGAAAATATGTTGTGAAACTTCAAGCAGTTGTGTGGAGACGCTGCTGGATCGGACCTAGAAAACACTTCTGAATATAGACAATTGGTTGGTGCTCTGATGTTTCTTGTGAATACTTGCCCTAACATATGCTTCACAGTTAACACTTTCAACCAGTTTATGACCAAGCCTCACCATGTACATTGGGTCATTGCCAAACATGTACTGAGATATCTACATGGGACCATCAACCTTGGATTGAAATATGCCGCTAAAGATGTTAGACTACATGGATATACAAATGCAGATTGGGTTGGTAATGTTGTCGACAAGAAAAGTACTTATGGATGCTGTTTTAGTCTAGGATCTACCATGATATCATGGATGAGCAGGAAGCAAAAATCTGAAGCCCTTAGCATTGCTGAAGCCGAGTATATTGCAGCTAGCCTTGCGAGTTGTGAATTAGTTTGGTTGAGGAAGCTATTTGGAGAGCTATTTGAGTAGGTTCTGGACACAACATTTATCTATTGCGATAACAAAAGTGGGATTCGTTTGTCTGAGAATCCTGTGTTTCACGACAAGTACAAGCATATCGAGATCAGATATCATTACATCCGTGACATGGTGCAGAGAGGAGCTGTGAAACTCCACTACATTTCGACAGATGAGTAGATAGCCAACATCCTCACCAAGCCTTTGCCGAAAGGGAAGTTCTTGGTCTTCAGAGAGCAACTAGGACTGATTGAGATGACCCTTGGCTGATCAAGGACACTGAGAAATGCTCTTCCTCCCCTGGTTGAGCTCCCAGGGTGTGGAATGGAGCTGTAGGGCTCCTGGGGATGAGAGACCTCTAACCAATAGGATCTTGAGCCTTGAGATCTCCCCTAGTTAGAGTATGCCCCAATTAGCGTTCCGTCCACTCTATGAGATAAACTCTCCCATCTAGCTAATGGGTTGAGGGACTTGGGATTGAGTGTGATCCCTACCCCTTGTAGTAGGTGGTTCTCGCCCAAGTTGGTGGATGCATGTGTTCTACCATCTAACTCTTTAGGGTTAAGAAGGGTGATTAGGGACAATAGGGTAGAGTGTGATTCTTACGTCCGGTATGTTGATCTCACCTATTTTCAGAGACTTTGGGACAGAGTGTGATCCTTACCTTGGGTCATTGCCAAACATGTACTGAGATATCTACATGGGACCATCAACCTTGGATTGAAATATGCCGCTAGAGATGTTAGACTACATGGATATACAAATGCAGATTGGGTTGGTAATGTTGTCGACAAGAAAAGTACTTATGGATGCTGTTTTAGTCTAGGATCTACCATGATATCATGGATGAGCAGGAAGCAAAAATTTGAAGCCCTTAGCATTGCTGAAGCCAAGTATATTGCAGCTAGCCTTGTGAGTTGTGAATTAGTTTGGTTGAGGAAGCTATTTGGAGAGCTATTTGAGTAGGTTCTGGACACAACATTTATCTATTGCGATAACAAAAGTGGGATTCGTTTGGCTGAGAATCTTGTGTTTCACGACAAGTCCAAGCATATCGAGATCAGATATCATTACATCTGTGACATGGTGCAGAGAGGAGCTGTGAAACTCCACCACATTTCGATAGAAGAGCAGATAGCCGACATCCTCACCAAGCCTTTGCCGAAAGGGAAGTTCTTGGTCTTCAGAGAGCAGCTAGGACTGATTGAGATGACCCTTGGCTGATCAAGGACACTGAGAAATACTCTTCCTCCCCTGGTTGAGCTCCCAGGGTGTGGAATGGAGCTGTAGGGCTCCTGGGGATGAGAGACCTCTAACCAATAGGATGTTGAGCCTTGAGATCTCCCCTAGTTAGAGTATGCCCCAATTAGCGTTCCACCCACTCTATGGGATAAACTCTCCCATCTAGCTAATGGGTTGAGGGACTTGGGATAGAGTGTGATCCCTACCCCTTGTAGTAGGTGGTTCTCGCCCAAGTTGGTGGATGCATGTGTTCTACCATCTAACTCTTTAGGGTTAAGAAGGGTGATTAGGGACAATAGGGTAGAGTGTGATTCTTACGTCCGATATGTTGATCTCACCTATTGTCAGGGACTTTGGGACAGAGTGTGATCCTTACCTCCGGTATGTTGATCTTGCCCATTGTCTTTGGTTCCGAGTGGTAGCTATGGCTCCCCGATGATGATGATGATGATGATTCCGAGTGGTAGCAGGGTCTCCCTGATGGTGATAGAGGCAGGGTGGTAGCTGGAGCTCCCCTGCAACATTTCTTCTTCTTTAGATTCGAGAATGTTCAGCATGAGGTGAGCAGAGACAAGCAAAGATGGTACATGATGACATGAGGACATGATGATCGATGGACAGATATTGACAAGTGGAATTCCCCTAGTTAAATTATGCAACTAGGGTTAAATTCCACTTTGGACAACTCATTTGATGGAGATAATTGTTGCATAAAATTCCTCTCTTTGATAGGACCAAAATCAACCTAAAGATCACCAATTTTGGACAAGCAGAAGTTGGAATTTTAATTTATTCTCACACATGTACAATTGTTAAGGTCGGCCACACATTTATGTAGGCTCATGATGCCCATTCGACATATCTTTTCACCCACTCGGATTGGTATAAATATAAGAGTCCTCACACCTCATTTGGCATTAATCAAAATGCTTCATACATCTTCTCTCTCTTCTCCTCATTGGTTCGTACAACTCAAGTAGAGGACTTCTCTCACACGTGCGAAGGACAGAGGCAGTTTCTGGTTGGGCCGAATTTCAGGGTAATGGCAGGACGTTGACCAACGTTGACTTGGGTAGTTTTGAGTCTTGACACATTTTGACTGCGGTTTTGGGTGATTCCTCTCTGTTCTAACAGGCCGTAGCTGTTGGTGTTAAATTCAAGGCAATCCATGATGTTTGACTGAAGCCCTTATTACAGACTTTGACTGCAGGTTGCTCCTCCAGATTGACTTGGTTTGACTGCTTCAATTCAGACTGTTTTGGGCTCTATTTGATCAGCTAAGAAGGCTGCATACACGACACCAGGACCGAGCTCCTTTGGAGACCTTTTGACTGCTGTCACATTTCTGGTTATGGCACAAATAGTCAACAGTTGACTGCTGTTGACTTGAGCTGATTTCAGTCAAACCAGATTTGACTACATTTGACTCCTCTCTCTTGGACAGTTGTTAGGCATATTGGATATTGAGATCGGATATTGTTGATGTACTCTTTCTGCTGAACATTTGAAGACAATCTAATAGAAGAATATTTGCAAGGGTTTTACCCCTGGTGGGGTTTTTCCCTGGTCCTTGAACAAATATTGTGTCTCTTGTCTCTTGGCTGTCACTCACTGTGCATTTTTTTATTTGTTCTATCTACTATTTCTCTACTGCCATTGGAAAATTGAAGAAGTGAAATTGAGAAATTGAATGCTATTAAATATTGTTGAAGTAATAATTGAAGCATAGAACAAATTGAAGAAAAATTAACATTACAGAGCAACTACACCTGGTTGACCATTTACCAACGGTCTTATGTGGTTTTTCCACCAATCCCCTACTACATAGCTTGAAAAATTATACCTTATAACATTCTGGAACAATTCTATCAGCAAACATTTATAATAACAAAAGGGTTTTATTAATGTGTACGAGCGACAAGTCAATGAGATTAGAGAGTATCACATGCCACAAATAATGATGGGGGAGTGCCAAGGAAACTCCTAGATGTCGAAACAATCAAAAGTGAAAATAAAAATAAAAATATTGAGTAGAAAGGGATAAACCTTAACAAGAACTAAAGATGTGCACATCATTATGCAAAAGGTTTATAAGAGGAGAGCCACTACTATGCGAAAGAGGAGTATGTAGAGGTGGAAGAGGAGTTATTGTTGTCATTATTATTTATCGTGAAAATAGTACATTGCAGAGTTTGATAATGTCCTTTAGGGAATACCTAGGATTGAAATGACTTGGCTAGGTAATATTGCCAAGAGAGTGCATGGAATCAACTGAAGCCCTTCTAACATCCAAGGGAGGAGAAAAATCTAGTAATGGGCACTTGATTGCTTGATCTGGATTGGGAGATGTTCTCATGTTGGGCCAATTAGTGCAGTTATGTCTTGTTGGGTTTATGCAAGTGGGCCATTGCTAGACAAAAAATGAGGATGCATAATGTATCAATGGTCTATTGGCCTTTGTATTCATGGGTTGGATATCTGCATGGCACTTAGTGCCTCCAGTCACCAAGATATGTTTTAGTTATGAACTTGGTGGTGCTAAGCTTATATAAGTCTCGTAACTTCTATTGTCTATGAGTGATGGCCTCTTGGATATAGAGAGCCCACCATCTTTGATTTGGTTATTGTAAAAGAGTAGCAAGGGACCTCTCAAGATCCTTATATGGACAATGATATCTTCCTTGTATTTCAGTATATATGGGACAATTAAAGATGAAATGATTGTCTTGCTTGATCTCTTGTAGATGACACAAATACATATCCTATCCCTTTGTGGAATGTGGTTGGAATCCATATGTAAATTGGTGAGTGTATATACCTCCATTAGTTAACTGGGTTGCTTGTAGCTTCTAATCATTGACATTGAGTGTGTCATGACATCTACAAAAGTTAGAGTAGAAAGCCATATTAGGGCTAAGAGGGTGGGGGCTAACTAAGTAACTTTAATAAGTTGTTGATAAATTGATTGATGGATTGGAGTGAAGAAACCTATTAGAACCAACATCATTTTCACTTTGGGAATTCCATGGAGGCGGACTCTTGAGAAATGATGGTCTAAGTAGGAGTTAGGTGTTTTGATAGAAACACCATTGAATTGAAGGAGTGAAAATATCTATTAAAACCAACATTGTCTTCATCTTGATAGGTCAATCGAGGCAATATCTTGAGAAATGATGGACTAATTACAGGTATCTTCCATCTCATGTTGAATCCCACAAAGTGCATATCTTTTAAATGAAACAAGCTTGAATATTTTCCCAAGGTGCAAATGACGGGCTCCAAACTCAACTTGGATAACGACTAGAAGAACACACTGTTTACAAGGAATCTCACCTTGATGTATGATAGATAGGACTTTCTCCAATCATGTGCCCAATTAGTGGGGTACCCAAACGTCATAACCATAAAGCACAATGTGTTTGATAATCGTGCCAAATAGATGCATCTTGGAGGGCATGTCATGAAGGTGCACTAAGAAAGTACTGATAGAGATGTATCCATTACTGAGTTGGGGTTGGGAAGCAGGGTTTCAGCTGTATCTAGTACTCATAAATGAGACCCCCACATAAGTATACAGTGTTGATCTCAACCCCACCTCTTTGAAGAACAAGTGGGAATATGAAAGAGTGCTCTTGGACATGTTAAGGATCATAACCTTTAGCTTTGCCAAGGTTCAACATCCACTG
The DNA here is from genome assembly GCA_000404065.3 of Pinus taeda. Lineage (NCBI taxonomy): Eukaryota > Viridiplantae > Streptophyta > Pinopsida > Pinales > Pinaceae > Pinus > Pinus taeda. The sequence goes on along the minus strand of APFE030378585.1, from coordinate 188,479 downwards.
TCAATAGTCACAAAAATGGTGAGGGTGTTGAGTTGCTTCGTATACCCTTGGGGAAGATGCTTAGAGCATAGTTATTATCATAACCACTGGATTAGACCATAACTGGTTGGTCCAAAGCAGTTTGCAAGAAAGGCTGCCCAGGCAAGTGCCATTATGCCCAAACTGACCAAAAAATTAAAATGAAAAAAGGTTGTACATGCTATATACATGAGCAAACCATGGAAATCCATCAAAATTAAGTTTATATTTTTTGAATAGCACATTATCTTTCAAATTTGAATAAAATGATTAAGGAAATTACAATGTTTTATATGGCATTCATCGTTATTTTCCTGGCATTAGGCATTTGTGTGCTTTTTGTGGGTCACATGCACCTTTGAAGCGCTTTTGTACACTTGAAACATGCCTTGTTTGCGCTGAATGTGCCCTGTTTGTGTTGAAACATCTCAGAAATGTTAAAAATAAGATGTTCTATGTTGTGGCAATCACTTAAATCCATAACTTCTTTTTGCTGCAATATAAGTTAAGTAATTGTAGATAGAACATAAACCATATAAACCATATAAACCATATGCACAATAGAAGACAACGAAGAACTCAATGAGACACAAAGAAGTTAGGTCAATGACCAAGGCAAAACCCACAAGGGGAAAATCCAACCATATTCTTCTTCTATTAGAAATCAATTATTCAATAGAGATACAAAGTACAATGAGAGAATGAAGAAGTTCACCAAAATCTGAAGCAGATCTCTGATAGCAGTAGCTGATGCAGACACTGAATCATTTTGGCTCTCCAAGATCTGCTCTTGCTCTTCAAGGCTCTCTCTCTCCCTCAATCTTCCTCTAGCCTCTCCAACTCTCTCTCTCTCTCTCTCTCTCTCTCTCTCTAGTTCAAATTCTCTTTTCACAAGCACAAGTGTATCAAGTGAGGATAAGAGGAACAAATATGTAGGAAGAACAAGGAGGTCGAATTTATGAGGGAGTAACTCCTGTGCCTTGAGAAGGAGTTACTCTTGCCAAAATTGAAGAGTAACTTATGTCATAAAGGAGGTACGCTTTCCTTAGTAACTCATGCCATCAAGAGGGAATATGCATGCCTTGAGTAACTTACACCATAAAGAGAGGGAGGCACACATACCTTAAAGATAGTGCAACTTATGCATTGAAGAGGTGTAAGAGGAATCTTAGGACAAGTCATAAATGTGGGTAAGAGATGTGTAAGAGGTGCATAAGAGCATTCAAGAGAGGAACACATTGATTTAGGGAGAGAGAGTGAGAGAGGTATGAGAGCCATGGGGTGGACTGATTACCAAGTAGGAGAGGTGACATGTATTTCTCTTTTAATAATATTATTATAGCATCATAAGGATAGTAATAATAATAAAATAATATTGATGATTAAATTAAAAATCAAATAATTGAGATCGATTAAGGACAAGTTAAGTGATTTTCCATCATATATATATGATTACGAATTGATGGAAGGTGATTTAATATTTTTGGAAAGTTATGGTTGCAAAGATAGACATGACTTTCTATTTTTAGAAAGAACACACTGTTTACAAGGAATCTCACCCTGATGTATGATAGATAGGACTCTCTCCAATCATGTGCCCAATTAGTGGGGTACCCAAACTTCGTAACCATAAAGCACAATGTGTTTGATTATCGTGCCAAATAGATGCATCTTGGAGGGCATGTCATGAAGGTGCACTATGAAAGTACTGATAGAGATGTATCCATTACTGAGTTGGGGTTGGGAAGTAGGGTTTCCGCTGTATCTAGTACTCATAAATGAGACCCCCACATAAGTGTACACTGCTGATCTCCACCCCACCTCTTTGAAGAACAAGTGGAAATATGAAAGAGTGCTCTTGGACATGTTAAGGATCATAACCTTTAGCTTTGATAAGGTTCAACATCCACTGTCAATAATCACAAAAATGGGTGAGGGTGTTGAGTTGCCTTTGTATACCGTTGGGGAAGATGCTTAGAGCATAGTTTTTATCATAACCACTGGACTAGATCATAACTGGTTGGTCCAAAGCAGTTTGAAAGAAAGGCTGCCCATATTGCTGCCCGAATTAGATCAGAGGTTGGTTTGGCTAGTTCTAATTTGGAACAACATTAAAAAACTATTTCCCAGGCAAGCGCCATTATGCCCAAAAGACCAAAAAATTAAAATGAAAAATAGTTGTACATGCTATATACATGAGCAAACCATGGAAATCCATCAAAATTTGGAAATGTGGTATTAAAAGAATACAAAAAAATTAAGTATATATTTTTTGAATAGCACATTATCTTTCAAATTTGAATAAAATGATTAAGGTAATTACAATGATTTATACATAATTCATCGTTATTTTCCTACCATTAGGCATTTGTGTGCTTGTTGTGGGTCACATGCGCCTTTGAAGCGCTTTTGTACGCTTGAAACATGCCTTGTTTGCATTGAACGTGCCCTGTTTGTGCTGAAACATCTCAGAAATGATAAAAATCAGATGTTCTATGTTGTGGCAATCACATAAATCCATAACTTCTTTATGCTGCAATATAAGTTAAGTAATTGTATATAGAACATAAACCATATAAACCATATGCACAATAGAAGACAACGAAGAACTCAATGAGACACAAAGAAGTTAGGTCAATGACCAGGGCAAAACCCACAAGGGGAAAATCCAACCAGATTCTTCTTCTATTAGAAATCAATTAATCAATAGAGATACAAAGTACAACGAGAGAATGAAGAAGTTCATTCAAATCTGAAAAAGATCTCTGATAGCAGTAGCTGATGCAGACACTGAATCATTTTGGCTCTCCAAGATCTGCCCTTGCTCTTCAAGGCTCTCTCTCTCTCCCTCTCAATCTTCCTCTAGCCTCTCCAACTCTCTCTCTCTAGTTCAAATTCTCTTTTCACAAGCACAAGTGTATCAAGTGAGGATGAGAGGAACAAATATGTAGGAAGAACAAGGAGGTCGAATTCATGAGGGAGTAACTCCTGTGCCTTGAGAAGGAGTTACTCATGCCGAAATTGAAGAGTAACTTATGTCATAAAGGAGGTACGCTTTCCTTAGTAACTCATGCCATCAAGAGGGAATATGCATGCCTTGATTAACTTACACCATAAAGAGAGGGAGGTACACATACCTTAAAGATAATGCAACTTATGCATTGAAGAGGTGTAAGAGGAATCTTAGGACAAGTCATAAATGCGTGTAAGGGATGTGTAAGAGGTGCATAAGAGCATTCAAGAGAGGAACACATTGATTTAGGGAGAGAGAGTGAGAGAGGTATGAGAGCCATGGGGTGGATTGATTACTAAGTAGGAGAGATGACATGTATTTCTCTTTTAATAATATTATTATAGCATCATAAGGATAATAATAATATTGATGATTAAATTAAAAATCAAATAATTGAGATTGATTAAGGACAAGTTAAGTGATTTTCCATCATCTATATATGATTATGAATTGATGGAAGGTGATTTACTATTTTTGGAAAGTCATGGTTGCTAAGATAGACATGACTTTCTATTTTTAGAAAGTCACTCTGGAAAGGTCATAAATGAAATTTTATTCAAGGAAATTCATCCCATAAATGCCAATTGTCACACTCCCTCTCAGCTAGGAAGGAATTTCTCTCTGATACAAGGATCTTTGCTATCTTTGCTTTGGAACAATGATGTTACAATATAATGAAGAATCATCATAGGGGAGATACATCCATCACCCTATACACACTTGGGGGGGGTCCTTGTCAACACATGACAAGGATATTCGCACAACCAAGAGTCCTTTATGCTTGGGGGGATCCACTTGTCAACACATGACAAGGATCTCGCACATCCAAGGTCATCACTGCTTGGGGGATCCACTTGTCAACACATGACAAGGATCTCACACATCCAAGGCTCATCATCCATGTGCGCCCTCTCTAGGAAGGGTCACCTTTGTCAGTCCACGCTGCTCTCTGAAAACCAAGAACTTCCCTTTAGGTAAAGGCTTGGTAAGAATATCAACAATCTGATCATCAATCACTCTATTATGGAGTCTCACTGCTCCTCTTTGCACCATATCCCGGCTATAGTGATATTTGATCTCAATGTGTTAGGACTTGTCATGGAGCACAAGATTTTCAGCAAGTCAAATCCCACTCTTATTGTCATAGTAAATTATTGTAGTATTTAATACTTTGCTCAAATAACTCTCGAAAGAGCTTTCTTAGCCATACTGCCTCACAGCTAGCCATGCTAGCAACAATGTATTCTGCCCCAACTGTGCTAAGGGAAATAGACTTTTGCTTTCTGCTCATCCAAGATATCCTAGTCAATCCTAAGCTGAAGCAACACCTTGATGTGCTCTTTCTGTTAGTAGAGTTACCAGTACAATCAACATCAGAATATCGATGTAGCCTTACATCTTCAACATTATATCTCAATCCAAGATTGATGCTCCTATGTAGGTACCTCAACACATGCTTTGTAACAATCCAATGTGCATAAGCATGCTTAATCATGTATTGACTTAAGAGTATTGATTGCAAAACATATATTTGGTCTAGTGTTCGCTAAGAACATCAATGCCCCAATCAACTGACGGTACTCCGAAGGATTAGCCAAATTAGGTCTTGAACTTTACCACAAAGCTTCTTGAAATTCATTTCCATTGGGGTATTCATAGCCTTACACTCAGTCATGCCAAACTTTTCTTGTAGTTTGACAACATATTTTCCTTGAGAAAGGAAGATCTCACTAGCTTTCTGCCATACCTCTAGGCCCATAAAGTAGTGCATCAAACCAAGATCTTTCATTTCAAATTCAGAAGCTAACTCCCTCTTACACTGGAGAATAAGAGGTTCACTACTGGTAAAAAATAAATCATCAACATACAATACCAAAATAGAAGACATACCTTGGACTGTTTTAAAGTAAAGATTTGGATCTACATTGCTTCTGGTAAAACCAAGCTTCATCAATAAGCTATCTATGCGAGCATACCAAGCTCTTGGAGCTTGTTTCAAACCATAGAGGGCTTTCTTTAGCCTACATACATGTGTTTTTGGATCATGTACTTCAAAGTCTTGTGGTTGCTCCACAAATACTTCTTCTTTAAGAAAGCCATTCAGAAAAGCAGTGTTCACATCCATTTGGTGAAGAGACCATCTTTGGCTAGCAGCTAGAGCTACAATAGATCAAGTGGTGGTGTAACGGGCAACAGGTGCAAAAATTTTGTCAAAGTCTATTCCCTCTTTTTGAGAGTGTTAATTTTAGGTATGTTCTATGCTTAGAGCAATTTATTTCAATTTTCACAGTTAGCTCCATATCTTTTCCAGATTAGCAATCACATCAGCATTAAAGTAAATTGCAGATAGAACATAAACATAAATCGCAGAA
>APFE030378585.1:120300-173712 GCA_000404065.3 Pinus taeda | reverse complement strand
ATATATAAATTATAATATACCCTTGACGAACCCACGTACCCTATTTCAGAAAATGACGTCCCCGTCCCTGTACCCGCCCCCGAACCCACGTTTCCTGGCAACATAGCTTTCAGGTCATGTTCATCCAACATGCAGGTCATCCTTGCCTTTCAGATGACAAAGTTGGAGGCTCCCTCCAACCTATCTTGATCTCTAAGCCCAGCTGTGGCCATCTCGAAATCTGGTCGAAAGTCTCCCTCTTTCCCGCTGCTTGGCTACTGGATCTGCTATACGCACTCCCTTCTGGAGTGAGAAACTTTGCTGACAACTTCTGCCAATCTGCAACTGAAAAATCGGATTTCTAAAACTTGAAATCCCCTGAGAGAAATTTCTCTCTGTGTGTGCCTTTCTCTTCCACCCGACATTGAATCTACTGCTGCAAACCCCTTCTGCGTCCAGGCAAGGAATCTGCTCAGCGAACTTTTGATTTGATTCACTGGAACTGCTTTCCATCTTCGCTACTGCTTGCTGGAACTTCTCCTAGGTTCTGTGAATTTTTCTTGCCACCTACATTGGAAAAATTGAACCCTCTGCCCAACAGTGCGATCTGCTAAGCCAACCTCAGCGCAGATCTGGAAATTGTGTTGCCAGACTCCCTCTGAATCTGGGCGACTTTTGTCTTTCACTTTTGAGCTTCTCGCCCGATCAAAATTGCTCTAATACCACGTGAAAATTTCACTATTGAAATCCTATTGCAACAACTGGTTTTATTTATTATAACTATTAATTAAATTAGCAGTTTATTGCTACGACAACAACGAAATAAACACATTGCAATCTTCACAAAATTACTGCAGAAATTAATAGCGCTGGACACTGAGAAATATTCTAGCGCACATAAAAATTGACAATTATTTTTGGACAAATGTCCCTAGAAAAACCCAACTTGGGAAAACTGGTGCAACAGCCGAGGGTTTTTATTATTAGGCAACAATGATATAATCCGAGTACAATCTAGATGCTGGAAACTGGAAATCCTGTAGAGAAAATATTGCCAAAAATTATCTGAGGGAAATTACCCCCACTTCGAGCAATCCTGGACTACCCCTAAAAAGCTAGCTGTCACATTTGACTTGCGCAGGCTCTGAGTCACTCTGGCGCTGCCTATTACATGTGCTGCCTAAATCGACTGCCAATCTAGCCGTCTTGCCTGCTGCTGACTGAGAAAATGCTTCTGAAGTCGTCTGGCCGTTAGAACTGAAAACGTCTCCCCCTCTAACAAAATCGAACTGCCCTTGAGGCTTCTGTGCAACCTCCTTGAGAAAATCTTGGCCTCTCTACAAAGTACTCACCGGATTTGGAAAATCTTCCTCCAACCTTACTGTTTATGGCCCTTTCTCTCTGCGTCCCTTCTTTGGCTCGAACTCTTTCGACAATGACTGTTGCTCTCTGGAAATCAAATTGCTTAAGGAAATCGATCTCATGTGTGCGTTCTCCATCTAGCCATCAACTTCTTATAATCTTCTGTTAGACCTCCAATGACCAAGAATAAAACTTAATCAAGGGCTAAGATTATTTTCCGGTTGATATGTGTGAGTTTCTAGATAATTCACACAATTAATTGTGATTAATTAGCCACTTTTCCTAAGTTTAGACTTAGGAAATATTTAAAATGAAAAATAGGCTAATAATCTAATTGAGACACTTCTAGGGGGAATTTCCAGAAATGATTTATGGGTTATGGAGAACTCCTGTGTTTTTGCCTCTCCACAAAGTTTTGAGACTAGAACACCTCCGATGCTACACAAACTAACAAAAGGTCTCCCTTTTAGAAGGAGGATCACATGGAGGAGGATCCAAAGGATCCATGGGCTCCATGGGTTCGTTAGCAAGATCAGTTTTAGCTTCAGGATCTCCTTGTATTTCAAATACATCATCTTGACTATCAACATTAGTAGGAGGAAGAGGAGTGTCTCTTGTTTTTCCAAGAGCCGCATCTTTATCAAATGTTACATCTCTGCTAAATTCTATATTTCTTTGACCAGGGATGTATACTTTGTAAGCTTTCGATTTCTCACAATAACCAACAAACGTACCTTTCTTACCTAAAGCTTTTGACTTGTTCCTTTTCCCTTTTGGGATATGGAAATAGACAAGACAACCAAAGATCCTCAAGTGCCCAACTTCGGGCTTGTTGCCAGTGAAGACTTCTTCAAGAGTCTTGTTGTCTAGGGCACGATGAGGAGATCTATTTTGGACATAGACAACTTTGTTCGCATGTTCTCCCCATAGAAACTTTTGCAATTTCTGATCATGCAACATAGCTTTGACCGCTTCCATGATAGTTCTATTCATTCTCTCGGCCACACCATTTTGTTCTGGGTTATATGGTACAATGGTCTCTTTTATGATTCCGACTAATTTTGCATAAGTCAATGAAATCATTGGAAGTGAACTCTCCCCCATTGTCAGATCTGAAGATTTTGATCTGCTTTCCAGTTTGTTTTTCTACTAAAGCTTTGTAATCTTTGAACATTTTAAAAGCTTGCTTTTTATTTTTCAGAAAATAAATCCATGTTTTGCAAGAAAAATCATCCACAAAGATAATATAATACAAGTAACCTCCAAGAGAAGTTATAGGCATTGGTCCACATAAATTAGAATGTACAAGACGCAATACTTGATTAGTTCTACTTTTGCTTGAAGGGAATGGTCCCTTCACTTGCTTTGCACTTGCACACCCTTGGCAAACACCATCATGATCAAATCTGATTTTTGGCATTCCGGAAACCATCCTTCTCATATGAGGTAATGCTTTGTAGTGCAAGTTAGTAAACCTTCAGTGCCAAAGTTCACTTTGATAATTGTTGTCATGTATTAGTGCATGGATAGGTCTTCCATTGATTTTGTATAGACCTTCACATCTAGTTCCCAGAGTGAGGGCATCTCCCATGTTGGATCTCGATGGCCAAGTGAGCACTTTACCATTTATGAAAACAACTTTAATTTCTTTATCTTCTAAAGTTGATATGGACACAAGATTCTTCTTTAAACTAGGTACATATAAAAATTCTTAAAGAGTCAAAGTTTTACCTTGATCCAAATGGAAAGAAACAGAACCAGATCCCTTTATGGGATATGTAGAGTTATCTCCAAGAATGATCTTCAAATCTGTCTCCTTCTCAACCAGATTAGAGAGTACTCCTTTGTAACTAGTAAAGTGCCTTGAAGCACCACTATCAACCAACCAACTATTACAAGAATCTGCAGAAGATGAACTAGAAAGAGCAGAAATAAGAAAGTACTCTGATTGAGTCTCAGCTGCACTATTATCATACCTTTGGTTCCTTGGAGAATGGTAGTTTCCTCTGCGAGCAAAAGGAGCTTCTCTTCTTCTTCTATAATCATATTTGTTGGAATGATTGTTGAAGTTGGATTTTGATGTTTCTTGTTTTCTAAACAATGATGAGCATAGTGGCCATGCTTGCGACAATTGTAGCATTGGACTTTCGATAAGTCTCTGGTCCATTAAGAGGCGCTGTTGGGAGCAAACTTTCTTGAATAGTGAATTCCTCTCCTTCCTTTCTTCTTCTTGCCTTGTATAGCAAAGGCAGTAGGTTCTCCCTCCTCATGCTTGGGAATTCTCCCTCTAGAAATCATTCTGGCTTCTTCTTGACCACGCTTTCCCAGAAACTCATCGTTGTTGTGCTAGTAGTAATCAAAGTCTCCCAAGAAGAAGGATGACCTCCAAGCGTAATCAACAATAGTTCTTTGTCAGGAACAGCTTCGCCAGAAGTTAACAACTGATCTTTTATTTTTGATACCCTCATGAGGTATGCTTGAATGGTCTCTCCTCTGTTCATTTTAATATCCTTGAGATGATTCTTCAAGGCAAGAATTTGACTCAAGTTGTTCACCTAATACATTCCAATCAGTTTGTTGCACATTTCTTTGGATTTCTTCAGGTTGGCAACAAAAGTGATGAGGTGGTCTCTAAGAGAGTCAAAGATAATCTTTTTAGCCTTGACTTCTCTTTTCGTGAATTTGGCTTTGATAGCAACATTGGAGTTTTTAGCTTGTTCTGCTATCTCTCCCTCAACATACTCAAGAACATCATGTTCCTCAAGGATAATATCTGATCTGGCCTTCCAACGGAAGAAGTTTGAAACATCAATCAACTTTTCTTCATTCTTAAAGTAAGAGGAAGACATCTTGATTAGCTCAAAATTTCAGCAACAAATAAAGGGAGAACAAGAGATATATTAGCAGAAAATGGACTGCAAAAAAGAGCTGCAAATAGAGTGGACAACAAGAAGAAAATGAACTATAAATGGAGTGGACAGCTATCAGAAAATGAGCTGTAAATGGAGTGGACAACAAGAGATTTTCTAGCAGAAAACAGGCTGGAGCAACACCAGTCTTCTTGAGCTTGTCTTCACCAAAGCTCTGATACCATGTTAAAAATCAGAGGTTCTATGCTATTACAATCACTTAAATCCAAAACTTCTTTATGCTGCAATATAAGTTAAGTAATTGTAAATAGAACATAAACCATATAAACCATATGCACAATAGAAGACAACCAAAAACTCAACGAGACACAGAGAAGTTAGGTCAATGACCAGGGAAAAACCCACAAAGGGAAAACCCAACCAGATTCTTCTTCTATTAGAAATCAATTGTTCAACAGAGATACAAAGTACAATGAAAGAATGAAGTTCATCCGAATCTGAAAAAGATCTCTGATAGTAGTAGCTGATGCAGACACTGAATCACTTTGGCTCTCCCCGATCTGCTCTTGCTCTTCAAGTCTCTCTCTCTCTCAGTCTTCCTCTAACCTCTCCAATTCTCTCCCTCTCAAGTTCAAATTCTCTTTTCACAAGCACAAGTGTATCAAGTGAGGATGGGAGACACAAATATATAGGAAGAGCAAGGAGGTCAAATTCATGAGGGAGTAACTCCTATGCCTTGAGGAGGAGTTACTCATGCCAAAATTGGAGAGTAACTTATGTCATAAAGGAGGTACGCTCTACTTAGTAACTCATGCCATCAAGAGGGAGTATGCATGCCTTGAATAACTTACACCATAAAGAGAGAGAGTGAGAGAGGTATGAGAACCATGGGGTGGATTGACTGCCAAGTAGAAGAGGTGACATGTATTTCTCTTTTAATAATATTATTTTAGCATCATAAGGATAATAATAATAATATTGATGATAAAATTAAAAATTAAATAATTGAGATTGATTAAGGACAAGTTAAGTGATTTTCCATCATGTATATATGATTATGAATTGATGGAAGGTGATTTACTATTTTTGGAAAGTCATGGCTGCAAATTTAGACACGACTTTCTATTTTTAGAAAGTCACTCTAGAAAGGTCAGAAATGAAATTTTATTCAAGAAAATTCATCCCATAGCTGCCAATTTTCAACAAGAAATTTGGTCTGGCTTTTTGGGGCATGGTTCCAAATCTTGTAACTTCCCTTGAACATTTCCAGAAGCTTCAAAACACATTTTTGGCCTATAAACATTGGGGTGGGGGAAGTTGATGTTTCCCAGAACTAAGGTTTAATGGTTTGGATTTACAATGTACATTGATGTGTGTGTATGCATATAATTTGCATATTTTATGTATTTTTAATTGACCAGTTTTTCAACCTGGTTGTCCGGCTGGTTCTGGACCCTGGTCTGGTGCTGGTCCGAACCTTGGCTGCTTCCAGTTCTGATGAAATTGGCTATGAGGACCACATCATCTGCAAACAGAAGTAATGTAATCAAGATTTCGTATAAAAGGCAACCACCATTATAATGTGTATTCTACCTAATGTATTCCTCCAATAGTACTGGGATAGGGGGCATCCTTGCTTAACCACAATAGTACTGCTGATAAAGTTCGAAAGCCCTTGAGCTGTATGAAGATCAGCTATAACCGTCTCACAGAGCCTTTCTATAGCAACAATGAGACTCGATAGGCTTGGATATACTAATATCCCGCAATCTCTGAAACAAAGAGTTTATTGGAACATAGTCGAAGGCCTTTTGAAAGTCCAGAAACTAACAAGAGAATTTTGAGGATTGCTGCCTAGCTTCTTCCATTATAGCCAAATTTTTAAAGATGTGATTAATAATCTCATATTCTCTTCTGAAACCTGCTTGGCCCTTTGCTCTGAGTATACTTCTCTCCAAGTACTTGTGATGCCACATGTTGAAGAAATGATGACATGATGGCTACATCTCTGGCAGTTAACAGGAAAGACTATTTAACAGTATATTGATTAGTTCAACAGTCTCCATTAAATTAGAAGCCATAGATTTTGATGAGAACTGTTGGTTAATAGTATTAGCTAATTGTTTTGTCTATTGGTAAGTTGCATTTATTTCTATTCAAGCCTTGAGGTAGGATGCTTGTGTGTATAAATTTATATGCTGTGAAGGCCTTGATAATCATTATATTTCTTCAGTATCATTTTCCTTTACATTCATGTCAATTTCCTGGAATATTATTGGTTTATCGATGATTTGAAATGTGTGCTTTTTTGAAGTATTCTTGTATTGAATTGCTAGTGTCGTTTTAGGGATTGAGTTATTAATATATTTTATTGGAAAATATATCCCTGCGAAACCAATGGGCACTTCCTCTCATTCCAGGGATGGCACCCAATGTAAAGCCAGCCATGTAGACAATTGTACACTAACTTAGCAGGGACATTGAGTGAGGCCCACATACACATAGGCAGCCAATGTGGGGACTTGATCCTGAGACCTCCTGCTTGCTATTCATACCTCTCAACCACTCAAGCTATAGCTTTGCCAATGGATAAAATATTAAAATATAATTAATTGTAATCAAAATCCTCTTGCCTCCATGTTACAAATTTGTAAAATGAAATTAGGATAAGTGGACACGATCAATAAATTTTGACACCGTGTGATTGATATTTCTAATCAATACTTTCTTGAAGGTGTAGTAATTTGACTTACCATCAGTAATTCCTTATTTTTTGGTTAGTTTGCGAACTTTAACAGCACCAATAATTCTTCTAAATCGTTTGGTTATTTTGATGACTTGAGGGGCATTTGACCTATCTATCTACATATGGTGCCTTGTCTATGAAAGAGCATGAGAAATACAAGTTACAGAGAAGAACTAATGGGGGCAGTTACATGATGGTAGGTGAACACTTGGCAGCCCCATTAACTTGGGGCAGTAAGTTTTGTTCTGCTGACCTAGATTGGGTGACCAGAAATGCACCACACCTAAGAATAGTTATGCCATTTGATTTATGGAACAAGAAATCAACATTGATGATTAAATTTAAGATTTTGAAATGCATCAGATTTGCCAAAGGAATATGTAATATATTTTAATGGGCACATATGCTTTTAGTTGTGAGGATGCTTCATGACATTTTAACTGAAAAATATTTACTGGTTCAAAAGCATGAAATGCACCGAGGAAAGCTTGATTGATCAAACCATATCCTGGACCAAATCCACAGCTTCTTTGGCTTATGTGATCTTCCCTTTTAAGGACGAGTTATCTTTACTAGGCTGTTATAGATTATTTCTGTAGTGAAACCATTGATTACATGAATGTGTGTTAAAGAATAGAAGAATTTCAGATCTTGTTTTCCGCACTAATTAAGTACTTGGTTATCTATCAATGTTTTAAGCTGAGACTCAACTGCAATTATAATTACTTTTTGTTGGCTAGCAAGGTGTGTTTGATGAATTGTAAGTCTGTTTTCTGTTCTGTCAATGTGTATTTCTTTGCTATTGGTTTCCCTTCATATTTTTAGTTTAAAAGTTAATTTGTTTACACTCTTATATTTGAACTTCTATGCTTGTTATCTCTTTGATCAGTTGTTTCTCATTTCATGACCTTGCTAACATTGTGGATGATATCAGGATGCAATTACCAATTTAAAGCAGCAGTGTAGTGACTTTGTCATGACACGCAACATTCAGTGCCGTGATATGATGGAGGATCTTCAGCGGCAATTGGCTGGGCTTAGCTTCAATAATAATTATTCATCTCGTGGTCAGTCAACGCAAAGAGCAGTTCCAGGTGTTTCGACACATCCAGATCCACAACATGGACAGCAGACAGGAGGAACACACCCACCTTATTATCGTACATCCGAGCAATCAGTGCCACCATATTCCACATCATCGCCTTCTGCTCAACCACATAATGTCTACTCAGGTCCTCAAAATTCTCAGCAACCACATCCGTATTATGCACAAGCTCCCAGTGCTTACCATCCTTCCTCTGGAGTGCCTCCACAACCATCAGTATCCCATGACTACAGCCAGCCACCTTTCCCAGGTTGGCGAGGTCCATACTTTAATGCTATGCCAGGTTCACATCCACCACCAGCTGGTTCTCATCCTCCTCCTCCTTACCATATATCTCCATCTGGGGAGTATTACCCTCCACAGCAAAGTGGGTTCTATAAGCAATAAAGAGTGGACTGAATGGAGAGAAGGAATGGCATTTCTGATGACAGATCAAGGAAGAGGATATTTTCAATCACTTTGTATTTTATGTATTTGAGATTTATACTTAGTTGTATAGGACTTCTGGGACCATTCCTTGAATTAATTTCTTTACCGAGAAGTTTGGGTTTTATGTAGTCTTATTTCTATGGATTTTCATAGTATTGAACTGTAGAAAAATGCTATCACGTATCTTCTGTATAAGGATCAATTTGGCTTTCCAGCACATCCAAACCCAGTCTAAAACAAGCTACAATTTTACTGCCCTCTTAAGAAGGGAATACCTAATCCAGCATATAAGCTGGTACAGTGTTCATCTATTTTTTCAGAAAGGCTCTACATACCTTGTGTTGATTGGAAGGTCTCTAATTCTATGTTGATTGATTGAAAGCTGACACTATCAAAGCCCTCTTTGAATTATCTAGTCCTCGGTTTCTTAGTCTTCCCCTTTGTTAGCATGAATACCTAATAAGTATGACTTCAGAGCTCCATGTAAAATATTTTACTGCACATAACGAGCAGAGATGTTTAGTTGAATATTCAGTTAAGATTTGTTATGCACAATGCAAAGCCACTTCCTGAATGGTTCTCAGGTTTAGATGAAATGAGTGGATCTCTTGAATGTAATTTCATTATTATTTATGAAACACAAGGCATGTTATGGTCAGAGTCCCTGCCTATCTTGTAATTGCAAGCTATCTTACTATAGTGACATACCCTGTTTGTGAGAATTCTGTCCACATTAATACTCTCATCAATGATATTGAAATGCACAATGGTGACAGTAAAAAGTTATTTTGTATGAAAAGGATTATGAAGGGACCATGCCAAATTGGGCACATTAATACTCTCATCAATGATATTGAAATGCACAACGGTGATAGCAAAAAAATAATTTGTATGAAAAAGATTATGAGGGATCTGAAGGGACCATGCCAAATCGAGGATGGTCGTAGAAGGACTTAACAAACAATTAAGGGCATCTTATCTTCAATATTAGAACTCCGATATTACCAATGAAGACAAATATGTAATACCAGCTTTTATTGAATATAAAGTGGCGCCTGTCACAAACTAAATGATGAAATTTATTCTTACTCACCAATTCCTTGGATGGAACTTGCAAAAGATGTTTTATAACATCACCCAAACAGTAAATAGGAATACATTTCTTGACGAAATATTTCGAGCTTGGATGTAATAACGGAAGGAGGTTAATTGAGATATTGTAACAAGATATCCACTGAACATGTAGGCACTGTTGTTGGTCAGGCAAAAAACTCTCTTGTATCATGGAGCAAAATATCGGGTGTCTCAGAGAGGTTTATGTTTGCATCTCGTAGGCCAGTGATTAGGCACTGGGATCAAAATCTGAATCATGGACATAGCCCTTTATCAGAATATGCATCACATATGACTCTCTATTAAAGCTTGAATAACTTTCAATCTTGTGCAAGTGTCAATTAAATTCAGTGATTCAATGTCCATTGCCTTGAAATTTCTTCAATGCTCAATTGCCTTTAATGGCAAAAACCATTTGTATTTTTCATACAACAAAATTGATGTCAGGTAGTAAACTCTTGTATAAGTCACAAAAATTGTAACACTAGGAGCAATTGACAATAGCCATATGAGATAAGTTATGACAATAAAAATTATTGCATGCAATTGATATGGAAGCCACTTTGTTGCAAGTGCCTTTAAAATTATTCTTCATAATGCAGTCAAGTTATTAAATAAGACACGATGAGGTCTGGGATATGCTGAATTGCTTATGCTTCATAATGCAGTTAAGTTATTGGATTAGTCAGGAGGTTTGGGATATGATGTATCACTTATTGGATACAAATTGGACCTAGATATGGGCCATATAGCCATTTGTTTCAGATATGCCATCTTCTTAATCATATCAGGAAGAAAACCGAAACAGCCCATGTATCTAGGCTTTCTGATATCCTTGCTAGGGGGATGACATTGACCCACAACGGAAATTTACTCATATTTTACTATGGGGTTAATCTTTGTGGTAACAACGTCTTGTTACAATGTCCTTGTCGTTTCCATTACTACAAGGGTACGATAGTGCCCCTGTCATCTCCACTATTACAAGGGTACATGTCAATCCCAAAGCATCACACATGGTTATAGCAAAATCTAGCACTCTAAGCAGAGTCTAACTAGGCAACCTAGATCAAGTGCAACAATGGGTGTGTCACCATTATTGCTTGAGCAACAACTCCCTTTGTTTTAGTGATGGATTCATTCCAACACAAGGGCGGCTTCCCTAATAGGTCGTAGGGATCAAAAAACCCACTCACCTAAAGCTAAGTGCCCCCTAAGGGTTCTAACAAAATTTCCAACCAAGGATAAGAATAAGAATTAGGGTTTAGGGTGGATTAAAGAGTAACTTCAAGATTTGAGTTCAAAGGTTCCTATGGCTCAATCTAAAAGCTTAGGTTGACCAATAGAGGCTCAAATAGGTTCCCAAACACACAATCAATAAATTACAATTGGTTTTCAATTTGAATTCAAAGGTTCTTATGGCTCAATCTAAAGGCTTGGGTTGGTCAATAAAGGCTCAAATAGGTTCCCAGACACACAATCAATAAATTACAACTGGTTGTCATAAACAAGCTCTTTAAATCAGAATTTGCAATAATACAATAGTTTATAAAGTAGCAAATTTAGCCTCCAAAACTGTGATGAAATGTAAAAGGAGGGCTAAAATTATGAGTAAATTGTTGGAACTAGAACACTGGGGAGGGGGAGGGGGGGGGAGGAGGAATTAATATTTTATAAAATTATAATGTAAATGCAAACACTGACTTTAATTTACATTAGATTTTGTAGGCACCCATCTACAAAATACACCAACCCTCGTTTCTTTGCAAGCGCTAACTCCCACTATTTGTAGGCACCAACCTATTCGAGGCACCAACCCCCTATTGCTTTGCAAGCACCCACTTGGTGGAAACACCAACTTCCATTCTTTGTAGGCACAAACTTGTTGGAGGCACCTACCCCCTTTTTCTTTGCAAGCACCCACTTGCCAGAAAGTATTAACTGTTCCATTGTTTACAGACACCAACCTGCTAGAGGCACTGACCCCCTCTTTCTTTATAGGCGCCAACCTAAAGGAGACTTTAATCCCTTGATTTGGAGCACCTACTTGCTCTGCCTATCAAATCCCTTCTTCATTGCATTTCCAAACCTAGATCCACTGGCTTTTTAAATCAAACTTATACAAACTTCTTGTTTGCTACTCCACCTTGGTCTTTCTCAGGATTTCTTTTAATGCTTCTCAGATTTGTTGTGGACCCCAATCCTTTATTGCCTCTTTAGATCTAGAATCAACCACATATGCAGAGATCCCATATGCCAATTCTTTGGCCTTTTGCAGTCAGACTCTGTCTCTGCAATGCATTTCTTCACCTCTGGCCCATATCTGATCACAACATTATGATCCGCTCAACATCTTTTCACCTTTGGTCCAAATCTGATCACAACATTCAAATCTGTTCTAGTCTCTTCTTTGCATTTATTCTTCTCTGCCTATATCTAATCTCAACATTCAGATTTGCTTAACATTTCTTCACCTCTACAACACACATCTCTGTCCGCTCTCTCATAGATCCACTCAATTTGGCATACATATCTCTCTGAGCTTGGGTTTTGTTCTGACACACAATGCATACTCCATTCTCAATCCTCTGCCAAGGACTCCTATGCATATGTTTTCTCAGCTCACCATCATTTTACACTTAGCTCTCTTCCTATTTTCTATGGTAAAATTCTCCTCTACATGCTGTCTTAGATTTGCAATGAATGGCACAAAACTTCTTTAGATCCGTGTTTCCTCTTTGATGCAATAGCTCCAGAGCTCTTGATCTTTTATTTACATAGGCTAATACACCTCTTCAAGAGTTCTTCTATGCTTTTATATATTATGCCCTTTCTTTACCATGGGCATCGATCCATGGTTTTCACCCATAGTATTTCAGTTTCACTTGGTTGCAACTCCACTTTGTCTACATATGACTCTTTCTCATTGTTCTTCACGAACTGCAGCACATCAACTTGTTCACAACAATCCTTGTTTTACATGATAGAGAACAACAATGCCTCTGCTTGTCCATGGAGCTCTTACTCATAGATTTTGTATGAAAGCTTCACCAATTAATATGCATGAAGAACACTCTTTTTTTTTGTTAATTTTACGTTGATCCCTTTCTATATATGGTTGCAAAACTCAAATTCACCACTGTCATTTATCTGATTATGGCCAATTTTGGCGCTTGAACCACTGGTCACGACTACACTAAGTGCTTTAATGTTTGGCCCCTTGTGACTTGTGGTGTGACCGCAAACTCAAACAAGTTTTTCACATTTCAGGTGTTGGAAATCTTCGCAACGTTTTAAACACGTGAGTGCAAGATTGAGGTTCTGAGACCAAGGAACCCTTAGGTGCTTATTTCATTTCCCTTTTGTGACTAGGGCATATGATTGTGGTCTAGTCCTTTGTCAAATCACCACTCATCAACGAAGCACTACAAACAATGACCAACCTCTAACTTGTGGTCTGATGGAAAAACTTGTATGTGGCATCAATTTTCATGGAACGTTTCTTGTTAACTATAGTGAAACATTTGTCGTTTATCAACGACTACTCGCTAGAAAAACTTTGTTGTTGCTCACAACACCCTTCCAGCCGAGTGGTCTAATTGACGGATACATCACTTGACAGTGCATCATATACTAAAGATATTTTTCCATCCACCAGCCTGCCACTCGTCGATCACATTTGTTTGCATGCTATTATGAAATTCTAATGGCTTGATGACCCAATAGCCTGGTGAGGGACCCACGTGCCATATAACCTCCAAATTCATGCATCCATATCATTTTCTACAACCAATGAGTGTTTTCCACATGTCCTCCTGCATGTGTCACTTGCCAACTATCAATTTGGCCACCCGAAAACGCTGAATTCATCTACCATGTGTCACCCCCACATGAAACCACGTCATTGTTTGCTACAAAAACTCCATTGTGGCATCCATATCAATTGTTCCATGTTCTTAGATCTCAATCTCAGGGTTTTCAAGTTGTGTTTCCCTCTTGAGCTTTGCTTCCATGCTTCTGCGATGCGATTTAGATCTTAGATCTCAGGGTTTTCAAATTGTGCTTCCCTCTTGAGCTTTGCTTTTGTGCTTCAATGGTGCGCTTTGGATCTTGGGTATCAGACCTTAGATCTCGAGTACTTCTACACGAACTTTGGGGCTTTGGGTTGATACCTCATGAGCTTGTCTCATTGTTATGTGGGCCTTGACTCCTCTCGAGCTTGCACATAACAATTCTCTTGGCTTGACACGGCTTTGACATCATTACTCAAGCCTAGACCCTTCCTGAGCTTTCCTTGCCTAACTTCAAACTGGGTTTGCTCCTTGTTAACAACACTTAACAGACTCACCCTAAACTTGGCTTTGGGCTTGACTACCTTCATCAGTTTTTAGAAGTTAATGTTTGCTCAGTCTCTCCAATTAATACACTCCTGCACCAATTAATTCTCTAATGTCTACGCACTCTCCCTCCTTGACATCAATGGCAAAGGGTTCTTGTTTCTCAAATTGCACTGTCTGCTCACTCTCCCCCTTCCTGTATGTTCTCTAAATATTGAGGCCATATCTTCTTTTGTTGTACCAATATACTACCACACTAATGGTTGTTCCGAAAACTAAAGCTCCCCCCTTTGATACTAGTTGACTAAGCTGTATTTTTTCTGCTGTATAATTGAGCTAATGCACACTTTTGGTTGTTCCAAGAGCCAAATTATCTCCTTGCTTTAGTATAATAGGATGCTAATTCTAATGACTATTGAACCTAATTGTTTCAACCACTTATACAAATGAAGACAAGACATAAGATCCACAAACTTTTCATTTCATGTTCTTCTTGAGTAGTCAACTCCCCCTGAACACATGCTACTATTGATATTGCAACTCCCATGGAGCTTACTCTATTTTATTATCTCTTACCTCCTAATATACAACTATTCCTAAAAAACTTGAACAACTCCTTTCTTTTCTTTTTTGTATTTGATATTCTTATAGACCTGTGTTTACTTCAATTCTCCTGTTCATATTGCTTTCTAGCCAATTGAACTTCACTTATTGCTGCTAATAAATATCTAGTGGTCTTTTCGACTCATCGTTCTTCTCTTGCAACTCACCATCAAAGGTTTTTGTCTTCTTGATGTGACTTGAGGTGCTGTAGTCTCTTAATTGTCTTTTAGTGATAAGCCGAGAGAGATAACACTCTCGTACAACAATATTTTCTTTTACCTTTATTAAGGACATATACATTGCTTGAGTGCCTCGTTTCTTTTGCCACTTCCTTTCTTATTTTACAACCTTTAGAAGAAAATATGACCTCGTGTCTGTTATCAACCATTTGGCTTACAATTAGAATATTGTGGTTTAAACATTCAACAAAGAGGACATCTTTAGCTTTTCCTTTTTCGTTTTCAAAGCTAACTAATTCTTTGCCCATTATTTTCGCTGATATATGTTGAGAAATACATTAGGGTGGCAAGTTAATTGATTTGTCTTAAGATGAAATTATCTTGTGATGCTTTACCATTAGTTCTTCTTCTTTCAATTTATTTTGTGCTTATCATCAAGACTAATGCCAATCAATAAAAAGGACACAAGATGTAGGCACACAACGAGGACAAAACCCCTAGGTAGGGGAAAAACCAGTCAAGAACTCTTCCTTTAGTAGATTAAAAAACAAAGTTGAGATGACCAAGACCCTTATAACCTAGACCAATGACTTCTTCCATCCATCAAGTCAACCTTGTCACATCGTGCTTCAGTTTTGAATCTCGTATAAAGTATTTCGTTCTTCAATACTTTGTTATTGCAACAATATGATAACACAATCCTACAACCCTTGGTACTATGCTTCAATCCAGTGACTATGCCATGCTTCGGTTCTGTGGCATCTCAATTATACTTCAGTCCTGTGGTAGTCCCAAACAAGCTTCGATCACACTGTAGTAGCATCATACATCAGTTCTATGGTATTCCAATTGTGCTTTAGTCCTATGGCAACCCCAAACAAGTTTCAATCATACTGCAGTAGCATCATACATCAATTATGTGGCATTCCAAATGAGCTTCAGTCTTGTGGTATCCCTGAAACAACTTCAATCCTGTGATAACTCAGTCATGCTTCAATTTAGTCATATTTTAGTGCTTCGGTTTTGTGGTAGATTAGTTGTCTTGGCCTGTAATCTTTGAATGCTTCTCTTTGCAATTAACCAAACTATTTTCTTCCTCTTTCTGTTCAGTGGAGTACACATGTACATTTATATTTGTTTCCCACTAAATAATGAGCTGACATGAGTTTATTTGTAAAGCCAACTTGTAGAATATTAGTTTGGAGGCCGACTGCAAGGTGACTTGATGGAGGAAGTTTTTGACATGACAAGATAGATTTTTGACTGAGTTAAAATCCTAAAAGCCTACAATGGAGGCTGGAGATAAGACAATTGACCCAAGCATGAATTTCATGCTTTAATAAGCCAGATTAATAATAATAGATATTTCTTTTTAACAAAAATATTACATTATAACTCAAGTACAATTATGAACACTGACACTAGTTACATTCTTCAACAATCCCTCTTAACTAGGGAGGTATTCATAATTTCACATAGGTGCATGTAAGATCTCAAAATAACATGAACTATGAAGAGTTCTGGCAGAGTTAGTGTCACAGACTGGAAACCTGACCGGGGTTATCTATCCGGGTGGGACTAAGATGGACTAAAGATTTCAATTTCTCTAGGTACCATTAAGCTTACTTGCTAACCATCAACCTAGGGAACTAGGTTCATAATGCAAGGTTAGAGCTCTATGACCAACGCTACCCTCCCTACTTCAAGAACTATACATCATCACATAGGCTGACCAAATGTCTTACTAGGCATTACATAATTCCTTAACATAAATCTCTACCGATCAAACATATCGGTAACCTCAAGCATGCTTTCAAAACTTCGAGAGATTTACTTGTACAAACACAACCCTAATCAGTAAACATCTTTCAAATACACATAAAACCTTCAAGATCTTTAAACATCTTGATGTTGCATTACAATTCATCATGGTAGGACTTAGAGACTTCCCAAATGAATCTTGCCCGAAGATCCCTCAACCATACAACTTCCTTTCCTGCTTCTCATGCAACAACATATTCTACAACCAGACCCTGCTTTCCTTATTTCAGTAACACCTCAATATACATTCTCCTATTTCTTCTTCAAGGTATCCATCATGACTATAATATGTCCTCCCTCTCAACTTGGGAGATATGCCTTATCTTTTATCTAGGCCCCCTCTTAATTTAGGGAGATCAACTACTTTTTATGACATAAGAGAATCTTTCATGGCTACCATTCTTCTTATCAGGGTCATCTTGATCATCATCATTTATCATGCTTTCCAATAAAGTCAAATTTACTTACAAATATCTTCAACATCTTGAAGATTATGTACCTGGACAACTTAAACAAGTACAACCAAATACATATATAGAAGCATGAAGTTAACTATATCCGAATCATATAATAATTGAAGCATTAGATCAAATACCTAAACTTAGTTAGGTTCATAATCAGTAAGAGACACATAATTCAATTTCTTGCTAGGGTTTTGTCATAAACCTTATATCACATTAGTAAGTCAATCAAGATATCAATCTCATTATATCTAGGGCCTCAATATTTCTTTTAGAGATATGAAAAATTCTTCAATGATATATTGCAAACCCTAGAATCAATTCAAACAAGTAATGCATCTAACAAATTTTTAGATTTCATATGTTAGACTTCTACGAGGATTTAATGCAAACCCTAGATTCCATCTTTGAGACAATAAGCCTTAGATATCAATAGTCAAAACCAATTATAGCACAATCTAAGGTTTCAACAATGTGACCAACTTCTACTAGGGTTTATTGTAAACCCTTGATTCATCATCCAGGCTAAACATCATATCCTAGAATATCAAACTTTGACTAGGGCGTAGTTACAAACCATAGAACTATGATCATCAACAAATAGGTTAGCACAAATACATATATAGGATTTCACACATCATAGCAATGATTATCAAACAAGCCCATGACACAAATATCAATACATTAAAGTTAGACATATAACAATTTTGATCAGGCTAGGGTTTCAATAAGACAAACAAACATACACCTAGGGTTTCATTCTTAGGATCTTATTATAGATATCGTAAGAGTTTTTCTCATAAACCTATACCAAAAACCCTAAATGTATACGATTACCATCTAACACTAGAGGACCAGGGTTTCTATAGCAATACCAAAGCTCTAAACATGACATCATCAAAACCCCAAACATCAAAAGAATAATATTTTCTAGATTTCATCAATAACCCTAAGTAGTCTAGGGTTTTCACATTAGCATCAACATTCGTTAGGGTCTTACAGAGAACCTTTTTAGGGTTCCACAAAAATATGAATGATTTTAGTGGGGGTAGATTCAATCTAATGATTAATCACCCAAATAGGAATCTTTTAAGATTCAAAAGACCTTTGACATAACAATGTTAGTAATGTAATACAAATTTCAAAATATAATGAACGTACTTTTTATATTAAGAGAATTTATAAAGTGTATAGTCTAAGATGTACCTAGAGATGCTCCTTAATAAACCTAGTAGGGATTCCTTGAAGTGCGCTCTTTGAATTCAACCATGATCTTTTATACTTGTAACAAATACTTCCAAGCAAAATATGTGATACCACGAACATGATGTTAATTTTCAATCTAGATTTTATATGTAACAATAGAAGATAAACCCTATATATATCAAAAATTGAGTTAACACTAGGTTTTACTTGACATCCTAGATTACCTATAAACCCTATAAGATAAGTAAGATAAGTATTAAGGTTTTTATAAGAACCCACTGATTACAATCTTTACCCCAAATTAATTATAAACAAGGATTTTTATACCTAAGATCTTATAATATTAGATATATTGAAATTCTAGAAACCCATTTAAATAAAATAAATATCGTATCTCATGCTTACATACCTTTGATTTGATAGTCCATTAGACTTGTTGCATATGCATTTGTTAAGGAACAATGAAAACACACACTTGATTTCTTTGGTTCGTTGAATGCCCTTTGTTTGAGGAGACTTCAAGATCAGATACTGTCCATATTTTGAATGTGTTTAGGATGACCGTACTTTTTAGTTACCAAGATCAATTTCTTTCATTCAGATTTTTTCCTTTGAATATATATCTATATGAAAATCTTTATAAGATACATACTCATCTTCCAAGGTCAGCTTTCTATATCATTATTGAGGTTCATATTTTTGAATAGAGGATTTTCTATCACCCAATATATTACTGTATAGCTTGCTGCTTTGATGACTCATGATGATATATTCACATGTTTTGTAGCACAGAAAGTATGATGATTTCAGACTTTTTAAAGGAGCCTTACACCTTCGCTTTACTCTCCAGACAACTCGATTTTTCATGGGCTCCTTAATTAACCATTTGGTCCTTCAAACATATATTTTATATCTTTTTTCCTTTCTGTATAGATTAGGGGTAACCTTTTTCTTAAAAGACTGTTTTTCCTTCTTGCCAATAAGGTGATCTTCAAACTTCTTTTACCATAGCTCTGCGTCTAAATCTTGAGAAATCCATTAGGATGGCAGGTTAATTGATTTATCTTAGGATGACATTATCTTGTGATACCTTATTCTTAGTTCTTTTTTCAATTTATATTTTTCTTATCATCAAGACTAATTTCAATCAATAAACAGAGGAGGACACAAGATTTAGACACACAACCAGGGAAAAACTTCTAGGTAAGAAAAAACCTAGTTAAGAACTCTTAATTTACTAAATTCAAAAATAAAGTTGAGATGACCAATATCCTTAGGACCTAGACCAAAGACTTCTTCCATCCATCAAGTCAACCTTGTCACATCATGCTTCAGTTCTGAATCCTATATAGAGTATTTCATTCTTCAATACTTTGTTATTGCAACAATATGGTAACAAAATCCTGCAACCCTGGGTACTATGCTTCAATCCAGCAACTATGTCATGCTTCGGTTCTGTGGCATCTCAATTATACTTCAGTCCTGTGGTAGTCCCAAAGAAGCTTCGATCACACTGCAGTAGCATCATACATCAGTTCTGTGGTATTCCAATTGCGCTTCGGTCCTGTGGAAGCCCCAAACAAGCTTTGATCATACTACAGTAGCATCATACATCAGTTCTGTGGCATTCCAAATGAGCTTCGGTTTTGTGGTACCCCTAAACCAGCTTCGATCTTGTGATAAATGAGTCATGCTCCGGTTTAGTCATATTTCAGTGCTTTGGTTCTGTTGAGCAAAGTACACATGTATATTTATAGTTGTTTCCCACTAAAGAATGGGCCAACATGAGTTTATTTGTAAAGACGACTTGTAGAATATTAGTTTGGAGGCCGACTGAAAGGTGATTTAATGGAGGAAGTTTTCGACGTGACAAAATATATTTTTTACTTTGATTTAAAAATCCTAAAAGCCTACCATGGAGGTTGGAGGTTGGAGCTATGACAATTGACCTATGATCTAAGTATGAATTTCATGCTTTAATAAGTCAGATTAATAATAATAGAGATTTCTTTTTGACAAATATATTACATTATGACTCAAGTATAATTATGAAGACCAACATTAGTTACATTTTTCAACAATATATTGTCTCCAAGAATGGCATTTCCACTTTTGACTTCCATTAGGGAGAAAAAATTGCTTGTCTTATGTCTTTTGACTTGAATATCCATTAGCTATATAGCATGAGTCCTATTTATCTTGAACACTTAGAGCTAAACTACATTTCTCCTTCATCTCTCCTTTCTTTTTCCATATCCTTGTGTTTCCTTCTTGCTTGTTTTGCTTTGGAGGACTTATTGAGCTATGTCTACAATCACATGCTTGGTGTCCGCGATTGTCATATTCGAAGCATTTACAGTGGTTCATTAAGGGGGAAAAGTATTTGTATATGTTAACGCCACCTTCATGGGAATTACTTGATTTGTTTCTTTCATAGTTGCACGAGGAGAGCCTTCTTGGGAGAATAGTTGTTTTATACTTGCCCTAATTGTCTTGACAAGAAAACTCGTACCTTTGTTGATTTATTACTCCATTTTTGATGCTACCTTTGTTACTGATATATACATGTTTTTGTTGGTCCTTAGTTTGATTTATGCTTCTACTTGTATCACAGTTGAATCCTTTGTGCATGTTGGCATAGTTCTTATTTCCAGTCATGTGCACTGAATACCCACTCTTAATATGCCACTGGTTTCCTTGTTTTCGAGCATGGAGTGCAATTCTACACTCTTCTACTTCTTTAGGCCTATTTTCCTTCTGTGTCTGATTTCATTCTTCTGTTAGCTTATTTTGAGAGGGAGGTTTGATATTACCACTTCTACACTCAGCTGTTTTGTGCCCATAATTCTCTCAATTATAACGTTCAATGTGATTAAGCAAAGGAGAAAAGGAATTGTGATTTATGATAGCACTCTTATCATAACCTATAGTGTTGATGTTGAGATTCTAGTGATGTGATGATTAGAATAGTTTTTCACAATTGATAACTAATTCTGTTGATACAAACAATTCCTTATTTATACTTTAGTCAACAAGTAGCTTTACATGAAAAACTTCAACCAATAATTCTTCAACAAGAGTAGTAAATAGATATCACAATAAACAATGAACAATAAATAGTAAGCAAGAGACAAGTGACACCAATATTAGGCTCAGAGCCAGGGAAAAACCCACAAGGGGAAAACCCAAAAATTCTTTCCTTATGAGAGAGAGATTATGTCCATCAATAGTACATATGAATGTTCCAATAAATGAAAAATAGTCAATGAAATACCCAACCAAATCCTTCTCATTAAGAGGAGAGAGATTCTATTTCTGTCCAATGAATAAGGTCTGCAAGGAGGTTGAAACTTAGGCCTGTAGTCACTGTGATAGTGGGCCAAAGTCCTCATTGAATTTACCACAAAAATCTACCAATGAACTTTTCAAGAATTTGAGCCTAAAGCCCTCAGTCAATCTGTAGGAGTATGTCGCATAAAAGAGCGAGTTTCTTTGTAGCTTCGACCTCAAAAGAATCAATTAAAAAGAGAATAAGATGATCCCAAAATTTTCCCAAGCCACTGTAGTCAATGAACCTTGGAAGGAGATCCAAACGATAGTCAAAAGAACCTTCTTTATCTTCTTTGCACGTGAGGATATCTCTGTAATAGAAGGGCGAATTTATTTGTAATTGCAGATCAAATTGTTTGTGCTTGACAATGGACGAAATGAATGCCAATGACCTCATATAAATAGGTGTCATGTGAGGGCTAATTAGCCCTAGTAGGGCCGACATGATGTCTTCTTGGAGCCTAATTGTGGAGTTAATATGGGCTGATTTGTAGATGTCAAAAAGTCATTTCTTCTTCAAGTTTCCAATGAAAAATGCCGACCATAACTACTTAATTTTTCAACACTCCCTCGTAGCTAGGGAGGTAGTTTTTCATTCTCTCTCAAAATCAATCTTCCTAACCAATCCATAGGTCTCACAACCCACAACCTAAGGAAGAGAACACAATCCAATTTTCTCTCTCTCAAACTCATCATAAGGAAATATACATAACATCCATCTCAAGGCATCTCCCTGACCACGAGGTCTCATGGCACACAACCTAAGGGAGGAACGAACAAAGCATCTCCCAAACCACAAGGTCTTATGACACACAACATACAAGAGGAATCATCAATACATCTCCCGACACACAACCTATAGGAGGAATCATTAATACATCTCCCGACACATAGTCTATATGAGGAATTATCAATACATCTCCCAGACAACAATGTCTCATGGCACACAACCTATAGGAGGAATCATCAATACATATCCCAGACAACAATGTCTCCTGACACACAACCCATAGGAGGAATAATCAATACATCTCCCTGACAAAAATGTCTCACGAAACACAACCCATAGGAGGAATCGTCAATACATCTCCCGGAAAAAAATGTCTCATGCCACACAGCCTAGAGGAGGAATCATCAATACATCTCCCAGACAACAATGTATCATAACACACAACCAACAAGAGGAATCATCAATACATCTCTCAGACAACAATGTATCACGACACACAACCTACAAGAGGAATCATCAATACATCTCCCATACAACAATGTCTCACAACACACAACCTATGCGAGGAATCCATCTCCCAAACCACAATGTCTCACGACACACAACCTATGGGAGATGATCTAACCATGATGTTATGATATCAGTGCCCCCTCTCACTCAGAGAGGGGTTCTTAACAACTCCAATTTTCTTCACATAAACATCAACGACCAGTTCATCATTAGAAATGTACCTATGGTGGATATCAAATATTTTAACAAACAACAACATTTAGTTGTTCTTCCAGCTTTAGTCGGG
The DNA here is from genome assembly GCA_000404065.3 of Pinus taeda. Taxonomy (NCBI): domain Eukaryota; kingdom Viridiplantae; phylum Streptophyta; class Pinopsida; order Pinales; family Pinaceae; genus Pinus; species Pinus taeda. Next base: position 150,645 of record APFE030378585.1, on the reverse strand, counting down.
GATTCTCTTAGAAGCAAACATCAAAAGCTACCAACGAACAATACTATTTTTCAGTAGTAGATTATCACAAAAGCAATCAACGACAACCATAGAAGTGAATATTGGTATCCATAGTCAAATCCAACAGATAATAAGTGGCTTCTCATAGAAGCAGGTATCAACAATCATAGTAGAATCTAGCAGACCATAATCAAATTTAGTAGATAACAATAGAATTTAGAGAAAATAAACATCATCAGATAGATTAACGAACCAATTAGAGAATAAACCAAGTCATCATCAGAGCCTTGTAGCTTCTTCAAATCATTCATTAGAACGATGTTGTTGGACCTGCGGTCCATTGTGCCAAATATATCACCAAGCTCATGCCTCAAAAGAAACTCCCTCTTACACAATAGTCCTCTACATAGCAGAAAATTCAAGGGCTCATCTTTAGCATATCTAGATCAAAATTAGCCTTCAAAACTTCGAGTCACCTTCATGGGAACGTGCTTCAATCAGGCTGATCTTGTCTGCTCCCTCTGAGTACAGAGCCTATCACGATTCTTCTTGTCATATTGTTCTTCTGTCAGTTCTAACGATTGCCACACCTTGGTAGTCTTCATTATATACCGGCAATCCTCCTCACTAGGAGTCTATCGAAGAATTCGAACAACCAAGCAAGCCAAGAGACTCATAATGAAATAATCAATAGAAACGATTAAGTTAATACTTATCTTTTGAGAGTGTGTCAGATCCCTCTTGACCTTAGCCTTCTCAGATCAAGTCAATCCATAACATCATCAAAGAGTTCACATTATTAAGGAGTACACATCATCAAGGAGTCCATGTTATCAATTAATCCACATCATCACCAAAGATTTCATTTCATCATTAAGGAGTTCTCATCATCAAAAAAGAGTTTAGGGAGTCCAAGTCATCAAGGATTCCATATCATTATCATCATCATCATCAATGAGTCTACATTATCACTGAGTCCATATCATCATCATTACCAAGGAGTCTACATCCTGAACGAGTCCACATCATCATCATCATCAAGGAGTCTACATTATCATCGAGTCCATATCATCATCATCATCAAGCAGTCTACATCATTAACGAGTCCTCATCATTATCATCAAGGAGTCTACATTATCATTGAGTCCATATCATCATCATCATCATCAAGGAGTCTACATTATCATCGAGTCCATATCATTATCATCATCATCAAGAAGTCTACATCATCAATGAGTCCACATCATCATCATCATCATCATCATCAAGTAGTCTACATCATCAACGAGTCCTCGTCATCATCATCATCAAGTAGTCTACATCATCAACGAGTCCTCGTCATCATCATCATCAAGGAGTCAAGGAGTCTACATCATCAACAAGTCCTCCTCCTTCTCCTCCTCATCATCATCAAGGAATCTACATCATCAACGAGTCCTCATCATCATCATAATCAAGGAGTCTACATTATTATTGAGTCAATATATTCATCATCACCAAGAAGTATACATCATCGAGTCTACATCATCATCATTAAGGAGTCTATATTATCATTGAGTCCATATATTTATCATCATCAAGTAGTCTACAACGTTAAGGAATCATCATCACCATATCATCATGAAGTCCATGTCATCATCAAGAGGTTGACCATATCATCACCATTTCATCATCAAGAAGTTCATTGTCAAGGAGTCCATATAATTAAGGATTCCATGTCATCGAGGAGTCCACATCATCAACGAGTTTGCATCTTCGTTATCATCAACATCATCAACATCATCAACATCATCAACATCATCAATGGGTCCATATCAGTATTAAGAGATCATATCAGCATCAAGAAGTTCATATTCACATCATTACGAAGTCTATATCATGAGTCCACATCATAAAAAAAACAACATTATTATCAATGAGTCCATATTATCAACAAAGAATTAGGGTTATATTCATTAGGTTTTATTCTCCAAACTCAACCTAGGGTTTTACAAGTCCTAACTAGTCCAATGTTAGTATTAATTGAAATAACAAGAGAAACACAATATACTTATCTTTGAAATCAAGACAACTCACTTTTAGTCTTTAATCATTTTTATAATTCAACCTTCGGATTCCAATATGAAAGTATGACATACCAATGGCCTTGACTTCATATTTGTCATTGTCTCCAAGTGTGACCTTTTGAGTGAACTTCTTTCCCAGTAATTTAGATAGCTAGAATGAGTTTTCAGATTTAGAATAATTTCTCCTATGACTTCTTTTTGATGGAAACTCATTTATATCAACAACAGATGCATGGTGTCCTCTTCTTCTTTTATGATAATCATCCATTTCATAATCATCTCTTCGATTCTTTTGAGGACATTGAGATTGATATTGACCATAAGCTTGAAAACAAAAACATTGAACATTGGTTAGATCATTTCTATCTCTACTATCTTTGTTGTCTCTTATATCTCTTCTATTTGGAGAGGGAGGAGGAGGTATTCTATGAGAGGTAGAATCCTTGAAGCAAATCTTGGATCGTGCCTTTTAACAACACTTCTTTGTGATTTGCCAAAAATTGGTTTCTTCTTCTTATTTCCCTTTGCATGAGCTACAAAGGTTTATATACTTGGATCTTCAATTTCTCCCCTCGAATAGAGTCTTGAATCTTCTTTAGTGCATGCATCCTATAGCTTGTCAAAGGTTGGAGCATTCTCTCTAGTGCTAATACTTGATGCAAAGGAGTCCCAATATCCAGGGAGACCACCCAAAGAAACAACTACCAATTCCTTATCAAATGCTTCTTCATCAATGACTTTAAGTTGGTCTCTAATTTGATATATCTTGACAAAATATGATGCCACCATGTCATTCCTTGTCATATTGATATTACGAAGTTGTCCCCTCATATTGATGGATTTATTTACATTATTAATGGTATAAATCCAATGATGACATCATACATTGCTTTAGCAGTTTTATGTTTAGAAATATAGGGAATAAAATGATCCCTAACATAATCTAATAAAATGCTTCTTGCCAAAGTATCATCTTCACAAAACTTCTCCTTTCCTGCTTGATCAGATGGCTCAATAACTTTATCTGTGGAAATTCCAAATACTTTGTTCCTTTCAAGAATGATTTCAGCCCTTGCCTTCCAATCCCTTTAGTTAGTGGCCCCTTAAAGCTAGGCTTTCATTCTTCATGAAGGAGGAATTCATGATGAAGATTGCTGGTCACAATAGAGGAAAGAACCCCAAAATTTTAAAGTACTTTACAGATGCCCTTCAAGTGCTCTTCAAGATGATCTCTATGCTCTTTTTCTTCACCAAATCTCTGATACCATGTTAAGATCCTAGTGATGTGATTACTAAATTATTTTTTCACAATTGATAACTACTATTGATACAAACAATTCCTTCTTTATACTTTAGTCAACAAGTCGCTATACATGGAAAAATTCAACCAATAATTCTTCAACAAGAGAAGTAAATATAGATCACCGTAGATAGTGAATAATAGACAGTAAGCAAGAGACAAGAGACACCAAGATTAGGTTCATAGCCAGGGAAAAACCCACAAGGGGAAACCCAAAAATTCTTTCCTTATGAGAGAGAGGTTCTGTCCATGAATAGTACATCAGAATGTTCCGATAAATCCGAAATAGTCAACAATGAAATACCCAATCAAATTCTGATTATTAGGAGAGAGATTCTATTTCTTTCCAACAAATAAGGTCTACAAGGAGGCCAAAACTTAGGCCTATAGTCACTGTGATAGTGGGCTGAAGACCTCACTAAAGTTACCACAAAAATATACCAATGAACTTGTCAAGAATTCAACCCTAAAACCCTTGGTCAATCTTCAAGAGTATGTCAAATAAAAGAGCGAGCTTTTCTATAGCTTCAATCTCCCAAAGTTTCCCAAGTCATTGTAGTCAATGATCCTTGGAAGGAGATCCAAACCATAATCAAAATAACCTTCTTGATCTTCTTTGCACATGAGGTTATCTTTGTAATAGAAGGCATAATATATTTGTAATTGCAGACTGAATCATTTGTGCTTCATAGTGGACAAAATGAATGCCACTGACATCATATAAATATGCATCATGTGAGGGATAATTAGCCCTAGAAGGGTCGACATGATGTCTTCTTAGAGCCGACTTATGGAGTTAAGATGGGCCAACTTGTGGATGTCAAAAATTCATTTCTTGTCCATGTTTCCAATGAAAAATGCTGACCTTAACTACTTAATTTTTCAACAATTGCTAATTACATACTCATAATTTGAGATCTTGGATAATATCTACCTTTTGTTCATAGTATTATGATTTCTTTCATAATATCTACAATCTATTTCCTTATGGCCAAATATGTTAGAAAAAAACCATAGAATAGATTTTGATACCTGGGCATGTAGGGATTTCTTGGAAGAGTTGGATTGCTTTGGCTACTTGCTTGAGATATTTTGGTCTTCTTCTTCTTTCTTACTCCATTTCTTTCTTTTATGATTTCTTAAATTGTTGTACATTAAATTGTCAACTAGGGTAACATAAACTGATGAGACACCCACAAAATATATAGAAGTAGATCTAATTGGTTTATGAATCAAAGGTAAAATTATTCTCACATTAGTCTATTGTAACAAAAACATGAACTCATTCCTCACATGTCACATGAAAATTTTAAATATTTTAATACAAATATTTTTCAGTTCATGAACACTAAAGGAATAGGTAAATAATCTAGTAGCTGAAGCAGTTAATTCAGAAAATCACACAATGTTGGCTAAAAATCAATTCATCTAATTGAATATTCGCAGTTTGATTCTTGAAGTTACACTCACAACCTCTGTTGGATCCCTGAGTTGTGATTATTCCCCACAGAAGGACCCTTATCCTATTCAACAACTCAATTCAACTAGTAGCAATAGAATCACACATTAACAATGCAAGTCTCTAATCAACACATAAGAGAATTCATTTATGAATTTAAAAAATGTATATGTCACTATACAATAAACTCACACTAACTCACATGTTCACACAACTATAATGTTACAAGTGCATCCCAACTCAGGGGGCATTACCTGATTGGAAGCATTGCAGGAAAAAAGATATTTTACACCACGATGTAAACGAGCAATAATGTTTCGATAAATGTATTAAACCATCTGAAGAAATAAATTACAGAGTTCTGTAATGACAAAGATGGCCGCAACAACAATTCAAAAATGTAACTCTGACTAACCTTATTCGGTTAGTCACAAAAACATATATAGTCTGTAAAAACTAAAGTTTAGGCCAACAAGCATTACAAATAGTTGTAATTGTGCGACTAAACATTCCAAAATTAAAACAAAGGGCTCAACCAACCAGCTAACAAAATATACATATAAAATGATATTCTTAAATAAGAAGATTATCTGGTAGTTCAAAAGATTACATGAAGATCAAAATAACTTCTAGCTAGACAAGTTATTAACATAGATATCTAGGTTGACTAAGATTGTTATGATTGTTGCTCCTTATGGTAACTCAAGTGGTGACCACTTCCAGTAATTGGAGCTTAAAGCACAGCGTCACTACATTCTAGTAGTCGGTGGTCATCCTTCCTTTAGCTTGGGCAAAGAAACTACAATGTCCCAAAATAGTTAGGTTGCCGATTTCACTTAGAATATAGATCAATTTAGTGAAAAAAATGCTTAATAATGATATATAATCACCTTAATACTCGAAGATGGCTAAAAACATAAAACTGATAAGAAAAATAGCAATGTGTAAGGGAATGTAAGAAAAAATGGAGGTAATTGGGCTTCAGAGGGTGTTTAGGAGGTACTATGGGAAAGTTGAATTTGTGACTCATCATCTCCCCCACGGTCAGGCTATTTCACATCCTCATGCTCAGTTCCCTCAACTACTTGAACTAGAATATCAAGATTTTCCTAGCTCCCTTCTTGTTTTTCCCGTGAATACTTCAAATTCATTTGTTTATATCGCTACATCATGTGTTCACACTTAACCTGCCAGGATTCCTCTTTCTTACCCAAAATCTGGTTCCGAACCAATTAGTCTCAAAGCTTTTTTAGGCGTGCATTATCCTTCATCAAAGCATGATATTCCAATTTTAACTGAGCACATTGAGTTTTGAACTTTTTAACCCAATGCCAAAGCTTCTTAGTTTTGGACCGCTTACTGGAACTAGGTTTATCTGCCACCATCTCAACCATTACCAAGTCATTAGGTTCAATGTTTTCCTGTGCTTCTTATAGTTCCATTATTCCCTTAGACTCCTCTCGCAATTTCTCTTCTTTACCCTCATAAACAACTGATGATTTTTATTCTTTCACCAATTCCATTTGATTGAGCTGCAATAGTACGCACAACTCCACTAATTTCCCAAGAAATGCTTCATCCTCTTTCTTATAAGCATCCAACTCTAATCTTACTGCTTTCATTTTATTGATCTCCTTATTTTCTAAGTCTTCACTAGTCTTCACATGAACTCTAGGGTTTCTCGACACTGTTATTTTATCCTCTATTTCAACCTCAAGAGTACTCAGAACCCGAGTCTCCTTATTTACTTTAATTTTAGAAATATAAGCCACTGGAACATTATTAGCATACTCACACCTAGAATAATCTATCCTAAATTCGTTTCCCACCTTATTAAGTTCAACATCCCACATATACTTGGATTTTATAACCAAATTTTCAGCATCCTCCTCTTCTGAATCAAAATAGGGTAAATTAAATAAATTTTGTTTGACAACTTTGCCTACGTGAGACACCATACTTTTGACTAAATTTGGTCCCGCGACTGGTCTCAGTGGAGCTATTTATTGTTCAGTCACAATCTCCACTAGTTTATTTACAGAGTTTGGTTCTACAATAGTGCTTAAGGGAGTAGTTACAGGTCCAGATGATCCCTTGACACTCACACTTAGACGATCCAATGAATGAGTATGCGGATAATGGGGAAAGTAAGTTTATCTCCACCACCTCATCCGACTCTTCCCTAAATCCCATCCTCTTTTCTACTCCTTGAACTTTATTTCTCTTCACTGCAGAGGCTGTACCCTTCCTCTTTTTCTAAGAGCCCTTTTTCTGCGAATTTTTTTCTACCTCCACTGAAATTCCTTCCTCATTGAGAGAGGAATTTTTCTTTTATCATTGGGTGTCCTCTTTAACTCTACCAAACATTCCTTTGATTCACTAACTAGGGTATTTTGCCTCTTATTAGAGGATAACTATTCTTGACCAACGAATGTCTCTTTGCCTGAAAACAGTTTAATATTTTTAGAAACATGTGTTTGCTCAACCTCACTAAAACCCTGTTCACTTTCACCCAACATCAATTCTTCATAGGAACATTCATCTTCAATGATTCTCCACTTCCATTTAGATCCAAAGGCTTTCCCTTTTGAGAGAGCCGCTTGACCAAAGTCTCCATCGAAAAAAAAACCATCCCATGTTTTTCCCTGTTTTCTCAACTCAGCTTCCACTAATATTTTAATGAGTCCATGACGGAACATGCTATTTTCCACATGTTCTGGGTGAGCCTAAACATTTTTAGCCATTTTGGATAGACTCCTTAACAAATAAAATTGAAGATCCATTTTGCGCTTTTCTTTGAAACATACCAAGAACCTCAAATGATACCGAAAGGTTACAACTTACTTGCCCTCACATGTAATATATTTCTGAACCAAGTACAATTCCTCATGCCACTCCTCTTTCACCCATGCATAGGGAATCCCCTTGCTACAATTCAAAATTTTCTATTAAGGTATCAAGAATTGGTTTCAATCGAACTCCTTCAGGGTATTTTTAAATGATCATTCCCTTGTTTACAGAAGGTATTTATAGTGTATAATTGAATCTCCTGAAACAAACATTTCCAGCTGATGAAAGTTAGCTATAGTTCCATTAAAGTTCTTTGCGAAGGACCTGGTAACTTTAAAATTATGACCTTTGAATTTCTCAAAAAAGGACAATCAACCTACCTCCTTGAAACATTTACGTCCCTACAGACACTCATTCGTCTACATATCTCAGTTTGAAATGAGAAACATGTGGTTTCGACATCCTGCCTACAACGCTGGGAGAGCGATGAAATCCCAAATCTCGTCTCAGTGTGAAGATGGTGAGAAGGGTGGTGAATCAATGGAAGAAAAACAATATGATTTCTACTATGGCAAGTTATGATAAGGGTTACACGAATAAAACCAATATCAAATCATATCACTGCGTGGTGAGATTGCACATGTGTGATGCACGATGATTGGGTAAGGTGACAATGGAGGGAGCATGAAAGGATTCGAGTATGGTGATTAGTATAATGATATCACTCTTTACCAATCAATCATATATTAAAGATAAAATCAACTTACCATCATTACCACAAGAGTCACACTTACCAAAATGACTGCGCATATATTGTTGTGAAATACTAATCGTTACCATGAGTGGAAAAAATTCCATCCTATGTTTTGTATGTGCTCAACAATTATTGGAGTAGACACCACTTTTGGTTCCATGTTGACACACGGTTATAGGAGGGTGCAAGTTGTCACGATGAACCTCTAATCTGCTAATCGCTTGCGCTTCTAGAAAAAAACTAAAAAAAATGGTTTCCAAGCATATTCCTTATGTTGTGATGGTACTTTTTTCTAGTTCTTTGCTTTTGTTCTTCATTTGGCTGTCGCTTCTGATATCTTATGTACAATAGACTGCTTTTCCTTCAAGTTTGGAACTAGTTTATAATTCTACAGTGAAGTTCGATAACTACTATCACCAGTCCCGATTCTGGTAGTTGTTTCAAAAAAGAAAAAATCACAAGTTTTCTACATTTCATACATCCTTGGTACAATTTCTCAGTATGCGAATAAAGGTTTTGAATTCGAGCATATGAGAGAACCGTCGGATTATTGGCCATTGATGTATATCATTAATTGATGCGAGGCTACTCACCCTTAATGTTAATGAGATCCAAGGTACCCTAGTACATCTTGTGAGGTACAAATAAATGTGTTGAAGTCAAGTCACCTACAAGATCTGATAACCAGGAGATATTGATGTATTACCACTATTTACCAATGAGAGGACATACCACTAATGTATGTAAGTCTCAAGGTACTACAAATAGCCTCTAGTATTTTATCCTAGATAATGTGCTAAAGTCAATGGGAAAAATACTGTTAGAAGGAGGGCCTTAAGGAATCCCCCATCAACTAACTCGAGAACAAACAAAATATTTGATGATTCATGATTAGAAAAATAAACAACAACAGCTTATTAATCTAACCATATCACAAGGTGGTTTTCACAATTAGGTCCTATTTTATTTTATTTTTTCATTTTTTTTAAGAAAAAAAGAATTAAGAAGAGGAAATAGAGGTAGGGAGAGAATCTCCTTTCTTCACTACCTCTATACCATTGTCTTTATAGATTTCTGCTACAAAATTTTCCTTGGACGTCGGCTTTTGGTAGAACTTCAACCTGTGCCCATTTACAAGAAGAGATGTATGCTAATCATCAATGTTTTTGATTTGAATTGACCCATTCTAGAAAACATTCTCTACTGCATATGGTCCTAACCAATGAGTCGCGAGTTTCCCTTTAAAATCCTTAAATCTGGAATCAAGGAGAACCCAATGCTCTTGATGGAACTACTTCTGTTGAATGAACTGATCATGCTATTTATTTCTATGTTCCTGCACCAACAAAGTCTGCTGGATCACATCTTACTTGATTTCACCCAACTGATTTAGCTATAGCAATCTCTATTCGTGTGCCTCACTTAAATCCAATCCAAAATGAGCATCGGTATGAAAGGTATGTATTTGGAACTCAATCAACAAAAGGATCTATTTCACATAGACTAGCTCATATGGTGTGCACCCTGTAGTACTTCTCCACATCATACGGTAATGTAGAAATTCCTTGTAGATTCAAACTGCTTGTGTAATTTTCTAAAACAAAGGACTTGAATCTACTCTACTCATCACCGGAAAGCAATTAATCGGTCGTGAAATCACACCATAAACATGAGATAAGATTCAACACACATACTCAAAATTTATCTAAGGGAAAGCAACAAGTCAAAGCCCCTTCCTATATGTATTGCATTAATTAGAAAATAGATAAGACTTACAATGCTTTCTCAAGCCTGAGCAACCTCCGCACTAGTATATTCTATCTCACTACTTCACAGAATGAACCTGGCCAATACTTAGCCAATTTCTCTCCTGCCCAAGCTCCTATTTCCTTGCGGTGTTCAATGAGGAACTAGCCCCCTATTAATTAGGGAAATTTCTCTTTGGGAATTGTGTAATTCCTTTAGGCCTTTATCTGACTTTACATCTTGGATGATCATACAACTGATAGTACATTACCCTTGAACTTCAATCTCAACTGGGTAACTTGAGTTATCTGCATGCATCAATTATTCCAAGCTGATTGATGAGTTGACTGAATTATCACATGAAGTTACACCTGACTACTGGACCCTCCACTAGTTCTTAGTTAGTTAGAACTAGTTTAACTTATAATAACTCAAATTAACTGAACCTAATTGATAGAAATTAATCAATCATAAATAAACATAACTCAAGTGTCTCCAACTCGAATATACTGGGTTAACTAAGTGACAAGCCCATGTCACCTCAGTTAACTACCTCCATGTATTTTACTGAAATTGAAATTCATATTTCTCCTAGTTAATTTGGGCAAAATTAAATTAGGAATTTTCTTGCTGCATTTTCACCACTCCCTCTCAGAAAGAAAGGGATTATCTAATACCTTGATCCTTCCTCTATGAAACTTGATTTTTCCTCTTGATAATGCCTTTGTCAAGATGTCTGCATCCTGTTCCTCTGTAGGAATGTACTCCTACAACATGATCTGCCTCTGCACACAATATTGTAGATGGTGATAACGGATGTCGATATGCTTGGATCGATCATGAAAAAATCGATTCTCAGAGAGTTTGATACAACTATGATTAACACAATAAATCACTATAGGACGCATATTTTGACCAAATAACTCAACAATATTTTTTCTCATCCAGATAACCTCACATGTTTCTTGACTAACAACCATGTTCTCTACTTCTGCTGAACTGAGTACAACTGATCTCTGCTTCCTGCTATAACAAGAAACCATTTCTGATCCAACACTAAAAATGCCTCATGATGTGCTCTTCCTATTTGATGGACTCCCCACCCAATTTGCATCTGTGAAGCCTTGCAACTTCACTCCCTCTATCCATTTGTACCAAAGACCAAACTGAGTGGTTCCTCTGAGGTATCTCAACACATGTTTTTTTTCCTTCCAATACAATTTGGTTGGATTAACCATTGTTTGACTAAGCTAGTTAACTGCATAACACATGTCCGATCATGTGTTCACCAAATACATGAGTGAACCCACAAGCTGCCTGTATAGCCTCCACTACTTACCTGAAGTAGCATCTTCCTTCCTCTAATTCCTTTTTAGAGGAGTCTCCATGGGTTTTCTCTTCTCCATGTGGAACTTCTTCAATATCTCGTTGGCATAATTCCTTGAGAGACAAACAGTTCCTCATCTTCTTTCCATACTTCCAAACCGAGGAAATAATGCATGAGCCCCATGTCCTTCATCTCGAATTCTCAAGATCCTCTTTGCAATAAATTATCAACTTTTCATCTCCAGCGAAAATTAAATTATCGACATATAATACTATAATCAATAATTTACCTTCAACAACAATATGGTAAAGGTTTGCATATGCTTCACTTTTGGTGAATCCCAACCCGGTGAGATAACTGTTGATCTTGGTGTACCAAGCACGGGGTGCTTGTTTCAATCCATACAACACTTGCTTTAGTCTGCACACATGCGACTCTCTATCGAAGGTCTCAAATCCTTTTGAATGCTCAATGTACACCTCTTCCTCAATTACTCCATTGAGGAATGCTATCTTCACATCCATCTGGTGGATCTTCCGCCCCATCTGCGCTGACAATGCTAGAATTGACCAGATTGAAGAGTACCTTACTACTAGATAAAATTTCTCCTCATAGTCAATTCCCTCCACCTAAGAGAACCCTTTAGCCAAAAATCTGGCCTTGTGCTTCTTGATGCTACCATCTGCTGCATGCTTTACCTTGTAAAGCCATCTGGAACTCACCACTGACTTGTCTGCTGGTCTTGGGACCACTTCCCAAACATTTTTTTTGACTATGGAATCATATTCCTCTACCATGGCATCAACCCATACTGGTTTCTACACTGCTTCCTCGAATGAGGATCGATCTGTATCTACAAGCTCACTCCTGAGAGCCATGTAGTTAGTGTACCGATCAGGTGACCTCCTCTTCCTGTGCTGTGATGTGGGTGCTCCCACATTATCTATTGCATCATTCAACAATACTATCAACTTCCCTGGTGTGCTTCCTTCCATCTCTAGATGTATTTGCACTGAACCTAATTGATAGAAATTAATCAATCATAAATAAACATAACTCAAGTGTCTCCAACTCGAATATACTGGGTTAACTAAGTGACAAGCCCATGTCACCTCAGTTAACTACCTCCATGTATTTTACTGAAATTGAAATTCATATTTCTCCTAGTTAATTTGGGCAAAATTAAATTAGGAATTTTCTTGCTGCATTTTCACCACTCCCTCTCAGAAAGAAAGGGATTATCTAATACCTTGATCCTTCCTCTATGAAACTTGAATTTTCCTCTTGATAATGCCTTTGTCAAGATGTCTGCATCCTGTTCCTCTGTAGGAATGTACTCCTACAACATGATCTGCCTCTGCACACAATATTGTAGATGGTGATACCGGATGTCGATATGCTTGGATCGATCATGAAAAAATCGATTCTCAGAGAGTTTGATACAACTATGATTAACACAATAAATCACTATAGGACGCATATTTTGACCAAATAACTCAACAATATTTTTTCTCATCCAGATAACCTCACATGTTTCTTGACTAACAACCATGTTCTCTACTTCTGTTGAACTGAGTACAACTGATCTCTGCTTCCTGCTATAACAAGAAACCATTTCTGATCCAACACTAAAAATGCCTCATGATGTGCTCTTCCTATTTGATGGACTCCCCACCCAATTTGCATCTGTGAAGCCTTGCAACTTCACTCCCTCTATCCATTTGTACCAAAGACCAAACTGAGTGGTTCCTCTGAGGTATCTCAACACATGTTTTTTTTCCTTCCAATACAATTTGGTTGGATTAACCATTGTTTGACTAAGCTAGTTAACTGCATAACACATGTCCGATCATGTGTTCACCAAATACATGAGTGAACCCACAAGCTGCCTGTATAGCCTCCACTACTTACCTGAAGTAGCATCTTCCTTCCTCTAATTCCTTTTTAGAGGAGTCTCCATGGGTTTTCTCTTCTCCATGTGGAACTTCTTCAATATCTCGTTGGCATAATTCCTTGAGAGACAAACAGTTCCTCATCTTCTTTCCATACTTCCAAACCGAGGAAATAATGCATGAGCCCCATGTCCTTCATCTCGAATTCTCAAGATCCTCTTTGCAATAAATTATCAACTTTTCATCTCCAGCGAAAATTAAATTATCGACATATAATACTATAATCAATAATTTACCTTCAACAACAATATGGTAAAGGTTTGCATATGCTTCACTTTTGGTGAATCCCAACCCGGTGAGATAACTGTTGATCTTGGTGTACCAAGCACGGGGTGCTTGTTTCAATCCATACAACACTTGCTTTAGTCTGCACACATGCGACTCTCTATCGAAGGTCTCAAATCCTTTTGAATGCTCAATGTACACCTCTTCCTCAATTACTCCATTGAGGAATGCTATCTTCACATCCATCTGGTGGATCTTCCGCCCCATCTGCGCTGACAATGCTAGAATTGACCAGATTGAAGAGTACCTTACTACTAGATAAAATGTCTCCTCATAGTCAATTCCCTCCACCTAAGAGAACCCTTTAGCCAAAAATCTGGCCTTGTGCTTCTTGATGCTACCATCTGCTGCATGCTTTACCTTGTAAAGCCATCTGGAACTCACCACTGACTTGTCTGCTGGTCTTGGGACCACTTCCCAAACATTTTTTTTGACTATGGAATCATATTCCTCTACCATGGCATCAACCCATACTGGTTTCTACACTGCTTCCTTGAATGAGGATCGATCTGTATCTACAAGCTCACTCCTGAGAGCCATGTAGTTAGTGTACCGATCAGGTCACCTCCTCTTCCTGTGCTGTGATGTGGGTGCTCCCACATTATCTATTGCATCATTCAACAATACTATCAACTTCCCTGGTGTGCTTCCTTCCATCTCTAGATGTATTTGCTTGAGTGGGTGTCTCCACTCTCTGCTCCTATGCTTGTGGTTGCTCCATAAATTCCTAAGGTTCTTCCTTTAGAGCCAAAAAATCCTAATTAGGCTTCAACTGGATCTCCCTCTCAAGAGAACACATCATTTCCTTCTCCTCATCAAATTTTACATCTCTTCTAACCATTGTTATCCTGAGAGATGGAAAGTACACACGATATTTGTGAGGTGTTTTTGTGTACCCCATAAATATGCCCAACTTAGATGTAGGCTCTAGATTTTTCCTTGCATCCTTGGAAACATGACAGTAAAATACTAATCCAAAGATCTTGAGGTGTGACACATCTAGTTTATTTCCTGAAAAAGCTTCCTCTAGTTTACTCATGCCAAGAATCCCGTGAGGACTCATGTTCTGCAAATAAAAAACCATGGTGTATGCTTAATCCCACAAGTGAAATGGTAGGCTTTGGTCATGTAACATCACCCGTGCAACTCCCACAATACTTCTGTTCTTCCTCTTAGCCACCCCATTATGTTGTGAGTTATGAGGTGCTATCAACTCCCATGGAATTCCTTCTTCTGCATAGAAGTTCTTGAATTCATTTGACACGTATTCTCCATTGTTATCGCTCCTTAGAGCCTTCACTTCCTCCTAGTGTCTTTCTCAAAAAATGATTTAAACTCAATTTTTTTAGAGAATGTCTGATCTTTCTTTTGCATGAAGAAAATATAGCACTTTTATGAGAAATCATCTACAAATATCACATAATACCTATTCTTGGCTGTGGAGGCCGTCGAGAAAGTTCCACACATATCTGAGTGAATCCTTTCAAGGACTACTTGCACCTTACTATCCTGATCATTGAAGGTGGCTTTCATGTACTTCTCCAGTGTACACCATTTTCATGTATCTCTCTGCTCTAGTGCACCTTTGGGAAGGCCTGTAGAAATCTGCTACATGATGTTCAAAGCTCCATGATGCAAATGGTCTAATATTCTATGCCATAATTCACCAATGTCTCGACTCTACACCTTCTCTGCTTTTGTGCTAAATGTTGCACAATCTCCAACATCTAATTTGTAGAGGTTCTTCACTCAAACCCCAATATTCTTCACTTGTACTGTGGCGATGTGTCACAGGAAATCCTTCCCTTTGTTAAATATCACAACATAGCCACGATCTTCCAATACTGCTACAAAAACTACATTCTTCTTCAAAACCGATACATACATCACATCGTTGAGCCTGAGAGGGGGGCCAGAATCCCTTTAAAAAGTAACCGTACTGATACGGTTCATGTTATACCTTTCATCATCTCCCATCTCAATGTGCATATGGAGATCCTTATCCTCCAGGTCACTAGAAAATTTTTGTTTCCCATCATATGGAATGAAGCCCCACTATCCAGATACCACACACTACCCATCACTATGCTTTCCATGTATGAAGTGAGGGTGAAGTCCAACTCAAATTAGGAAGCCAAAGCTTCACCTGACGCTCCTCCCGAGGGATTCTTGCCAACTTTCTAATGTGGACACTTCGTAGCATAGTGTCCTAGCTCGTGACAGTGAAAGCACTTAATCTTTGACAAGTCTTTCTTCTTACTACCTTGACTGGATTTCTTCCCTTTACCCTTCTTTGCCTTACTAGCCAAGGCACATTTATCCTCATCATCACACTTGGATAAGGTTCTATATATGTTGTTCAGCCTTATCTCTTATACCAAATACGACCAAATTCGTTCCCAATTTGGTAGCTTCTTCCTCCCATTTACCAAATCCTAATAGCTGTGCCAACTCTTGGGAAGGCCTAGAAGTGCTAGGCTTACCAGATTGTTTTCTACAACCATAATACCAACACTCCCAAGTTTATCATGATATTGGGTGAACCTACTTAGGTAATGTTGTATTGTGTCGCCTTTTTCCATCTTGATCTTCCGAAGCTTGTCCTTCAGTGCCAACTTCCTATGGTCGCTGTCGTTCTAAAACACATCTATCAAGGCTTTCCACGTTGCATATGGAGTCTCTTGCCCATGGATATTCGAGAGAATACGATCTCAAACTCCCTCCAATATGACCCCCCTCGCATTTTCTACACACTTCTTCCATTTTTCTAGATCTTGAACATCAGTTGTTGGAGGCTTAAAGATATCATTATCTACGAAATCCTTCATCCCATTATCTTCCAACACTGCCTCCATCCTGTCCTTCCAAGCAACATAATTCGAGCTACCCTCAAGGGCATACTCAAGTCTCATTCCATAGAAAGACATCCTGCTAGCTCTGAAGAATGATCCTGCAAATTCGTTTCACCTGCAAAGACAACTTCAAATTCATCTCTTCTATTGTGGTTCTCGCTCTAATACCATGTAGAAATTCCTTTTAGATTCAAACTACTTATGTAATTTTCTAAAAAAAAGATTTGAATATACTATATTCATCAACAGAAAGTAATTAACCGATCTCGAAATCACAACATAAACATGAGACAAGATTCAACACACATACTTGAAATTTTATCTAGGGGAAAACAACAACTCAAAACCCCTCCTATCTGTATTGCATTAATAAGAAAAATACAAAAGAATTACAATGCTTTCTCAACCCTGATCAACCTCTACACTAGTATATTTTATCTCATTGTTTCACAGAATGAACCTGGCCAATACTTAGCCAATTTCCTGCCTGCCCAAATCTCCTGTTTCCTTGCATTGTTCAATAAGGAATTAACCCCCTATTAATTAGGGAAATTTCTCATTGGGAATTGTGCAATTCCTTTAGGCTTTTCTTTGACTGCATGCATCACTTGTACAAGTTGGATGATCATACAATTGATATAACACTGCCCTTTAACTCCAATCTCAACTGGGTAAATGAAGTTATCTGCATGCGTCAATTCTTCTGGGGTGATTGATGAGTTAACTGAATGATCACACGAAGTTACACCCCACTACTAAACCCTCCACTAGTTATTAATAAGTTAGAACTAGTTTAACTCATAATAACTCAAATTAACTGAACTTGATTGCTAAAAATTAGTAATCAATCATAAATAAACATAACTCAAGTGTCTCCAACTCGAATTTACCAAGTTAACTGAATGACAAGCCCATGTCACCTCAATTAACTACCTCCAAGTATTTATTTTATTGAAATTTGATTTTATCCTAATTAATTTTGGCAAAATTAAATTAGGAAAATTCTTGCTGTAGTTTCAACAAGTGAGTCTAAACAGCTTCAAGTAACTAGTCCGCCTAGTCCTTATGGTGAATTTGAATAGCCTTGGTGAGGATGGAATCCAATACATTGTTGGTGGACTCTACATGCCCGTTTTCTTGAGGATGGTAAGAAGTTGAAGTTTGGTTCAAGATCTGATAATTCTCCATAATAGCCTTGATCAATTTGGATGTGAACTGTGTTCCTTGATCCGTATGATCTCCTTTAGTACACCGAACCTAGTAAAAATATCCTTATAAAGAAAATCAATGACTTCCTGTTGATTTTTTTGATCTAACATCATGGCCTCGACCCATTTCGTAACATAATCTGTTCACACCTCAATGTATTTCCTTTTTTGGGATTGGTGTGATCGGGCCTATAAATTCCAGGGCCCACATCTTGAATGGTTCAACCAATACCATTGGCTGTAATGACATTTCGTCTACTTGAACTGGCCTCCTCATCCTCTAGTAGTTATTGCATTGACACACATTTCTTCGTGTCATTTAACAAATTGGGCCAGTAATACCTAGCTTGCAATACATTTTAGGCGGTGCGCTTATCTGAAAAATGACCTTCGCGAGGATCGTTATGGCAGGATTTGAAAATATTTGGTACTTCATCCTCGTGAATGTGACTTTTGATGATAATACTTATGCTTGTATAAAATAAATCAATATTAATCCAAGAATATTAGGTGCTTCTATTTATAATTCCACGCTTCTCATGTGCATGCAACTTCGACAGTAGTTTTCCTGTAGCTAAGTAATTTGCAATATCTGAAAACTAAGGAAGGTGAGTAGAAACTGAAAATAATTGTTCATATGGAAAATATACATTTATAGGAATATTATTTTCTTCATGTTGCAACCTAGAAAAGGAATCAACAACTAAATTATCTTTACTAGGCCAATCTACAATTGTAACATTAAATTTCTGCAGTAATAAAAGCTATCTCATGATTCAACTATTAGTTACAGACTTGTTCATGAGGTACCAGATAGTTGCATGGTCAATGTGGATGAAAACCTCATAACTTGTGATATAATTCCTGAACTTGTTTATAGAATGTACCACTGTGATAAAATCCTTTTTCGTCACAGTGTAATTCAGTTTAGGAGGGGTTAAATTTTTACTAGTATAATAAATGGCATAGTAATATAGGCCATATTGTTTCCCAAGGAAAAGTCCCAAAGTCGTGTATGAGGTGTCCATGGAAATATGAAAAGTTAAATCCCAATTGGGCGCTCTCAAAACATAGGTAACTGAGAGATTTTCCTTCAGAGTTTTAAACACATGTTGGCATTGGTAAATCCATAAGAAAACATCATCTTTAGACAACAATTTCAACAAAGGCATGGAAATCTTCGTAAAACATTCAATAAAGCGTCGATAATACCTTGCAAAACCAAGGAAACTTCTCACCTCCTTCTGCGTTGTAGGAATTGGTAACTGAGATAGAACCTTGATCTTTGTGGGATCAACCTCAATACTTGCATTAGAAACAACATGATCAAGCACTACACCATTAGTTAGCATCTTTTGACATTTTATATTACTCAAGGCGAGGTGTGCTTCCTAACATATAATTGATACTTTTTAAAGGTTTTCCAAAGCTTCTTCGAAGGAAACCCCATAAATAATGAAATCATCTATATACACTTCCACACAGTCATGAACCAAATATGCAAAAATTCCCAATATTTCTCTTTGAAAGGTGGCTAGGGAATTATAAAACCCAAAAGGTAAAACCCAGTAAGGAAAAGTTCCTTAGGGACAAGTGAAAGTGGTTTTCTCTTGATCCTCTATATCTATATGAATCTGGTTATACCCGCTAAACCCATCCAAGAATAGTAAATATTTCTTCCCTGCTAGGGTGTCTAGGACTTGATCTATACATGAAATTGGGAAATAATCCTTCATAGTAGTTTTATCAACTCACATAAGTCTACACATGCATGCCATTTTCCTAAAGATCTAGGGACAACAAATAAGGGGGAAGCCCATTTGCTATCAAATATCGAGTAGATTAAATTTGCATCAAGGAGATTTTGTTACTCTTCCTTTACTACCTCCTTGAGTGTTAGATTCATACTCCTCTAAGGTTTCCAGATAGGATGAGCATTGGCTTATGCATAAATATGATGAGAAAAAACTACAGGATCAATCCTCTTCATCTCTCGGTAATCCCATGCCAAGGCCTTTATTTGTTCCCGTAGAAACTACATCAGTTCCTATAGAACCTGCATCAGTTCCTTTCACTATTCATTAATAAGTTCACCACTTCTATTAAAAAATTGACCAGGACTTCCACATAAATACAACATGGTTCTATTTCTTGTGATGGAGCTTTAGTAGCATTACATAATAAAGAAAAAACTGTTAGATCATTCGTTTCCTGTACATTACTCTTTAAAACCTTCTCTAATGGAAGATCATCATAACCATAAGAATATGAATTACATAAAAAAGGATTAAGCTAAATTTATTCATAACACTCTTGGAAATTATTTCCCTGATCGACCGTACACATGGGATGAACCACTTCTGTGTTACTTGTTGAATCATCAAATTGAGGCGACTTCCTCCAATTTCGTGAGAGACTTCACGGGAGGATAAAAAGTAATATGTTTCATAGCTACATGGGAAATGAACATGCTACTAGACTTTAATTCTATGAATGCATCCGTCGTAGCAAGCTACAACCTACTACGGATTATCGGATGCCCTCCAACTATTTATTTGGTTTGCAAAAACATGAAATCCACTAGATATTCCCATGAATATAAGGAAATAATTACATCATCTAAAACTACATATGGCTTAGTTCTAGACCTATTTGCTAGTTTAAGGATGGTCAGGGTAGGATGAAGGTCAGTTAATTCAAGCAGTTTCATGGTATGCATAATGATAATGTTAATATCTGCTCCAAGGTCAATCATAGCATTGGGAATACATACTCCATTTCAAATGCACTGAAACAATATGATTCCCAGGATTAATATACTTCTTCGCTAAATTCCTTCCTGTGATTGCATCAACACATTCTCCAACAAGATGAATAGTCGGGGGATCTTTTTGTTTCCTCCATGGTTTCTTCAAACAAAATCCCTTCACCATTTTAGCATAGGTGGGTATATCACGATAACTTGCAACAAGGGAATCGTAACACACATTTTTCTTAATTTGTTGATCACATCATATTCAAGGGGTTTCACTGGCTCATTCTTGTTCAACCTCTCAGGATAAGGATGATTTAATTCGCTACTTAGAAGACTTATCATTTTGCTGAGGGGTTCTCGGACTACTGGTTCATTTTACAGAGGCATGCGTTCATATTTCTCTTCTTCTACAATAATGGGGACGAAATTTGGCAACAACTTCCCTGACCAGAAATGAATATATTGCACTTATACATGAGTAATAACATGGGTTGGGAAGGACTGCAACTTAGCTTGCAGAACAAGCTGGGTTGCTTTATTATTTGGGTTAGTGGTAGGCTGAATAGGCAACTGATTCAGTCTAGAAGGTTGGGTGGAATGCAACTATAGTTGGGCATTTAGAGGTTGTTGTTAAATAGATGCTGGCATCTTGCAACTTTGCAAGAATGGTTGATATTCCAGAGGATACTAAGGTTGTGATGGATACAGATGCAGGGGTATAGGTCCATAACCTGATCCTCACCAACCTTGCTACCAAGATTGGTTCTGAAATAGTTGTTGTGGCCACATTTACCATGGTGTAGTGACATTTCACATGCATATTGTGAGTTCGAAAATTCTTAAAAATTCATAGCAGTAGGATTGAAAGACATACTTTAGGCCTAGGTTACCATGACTTCTTGGTTGCTAATGAAAACAACTGCTCCGTTGTTGTCTCATACCTATGGTATTTTGCTTTAAGTCTAGGTAAGGAGGGACAACTATCTGTAGAGTGATCCTCTACACAGATGGCACAAACAACACTGTTATCCATACGAAAATATTTTCTGGTGTGTTTCTTTCAACATCTAGGGCAAAAAATAGCAAGGGAAACACACTCTTATTCTTGTTTCTTCTAAAAACTAAAAGTGTTGAGTTGTAAACTGAGAGTACTTAATATATCCATTTTAAAATTCCCTAAGAGATTCCATAGTTCTGTTCTGGTCACTCCATTAGAGTTTGACTTCTGATTTTTAGGGAGATCTCGAGAGCTCTTAGTTATCTTCGCTTGAACATGTGAATATATACTGCAAACATAACTTTTTTTGTTAAAAGTAAATGCAAAAAATATCACATCCTCCCATAAAATTAGGCATATTCATTGAGTCCTCTATCTCAACCTTCAAGAAAATAATCTTCTTCATGTCAGGATCTAACTTATGCTACCTGACACGTTGCAAACTATATAGAAATCTCTCCAAATAATTGTCCATACTTTCATCTTCCCTTTGCACCATTCTAAATATTTCCTCTTTCAGTTCTCGAGCTTTACAATAATCCTGATACTTTTAAGAAATCTCCGTCTCATGCCTTCCTAGGTAGTGATACTATTTTTGGGTAGTCCCATGAACGGTGAAAAGTGGATTCTTTAAGAGTATCTAGAAATAAATTCAACTTTTGCGCATTAGTCGAAGAATCCATGCTATGACATAAAACATCAAATTCAAATATAAAAGTGTCAGGATCCTCACTTACTAGTCCTTGAAATTGTGGAAGAATTGTGGGATAAATGTTCTTTATATGCACATTGGAAGTTGGATCAATGATTAGAAAGCCAATTTTTTTCTTCTTCTTTATTCCTTGGCTAATTTGTCTCATCTTCACCTTCAACCATTCTGTCTTCGAAAAATTTATACTCAGATTCTAGGGGAGACAATCCAGTAGTCAAATCACTGTGAATAAATGAATCAAATCCTCCTCCCAATACTATTTCAATTTTAGGACCAAGGGAAGATGTGGTAGTGTGAATCACTCTCCTCGCTATCGATGTTCCTTCTGAATTATCTAGTATTTGCACTATTACTTGCCAAGTTAGTATTGTGCTATCTTTCTATATTGACTTCACTAATTGGAGTAAAATTTACCTTACCCCTATCACTTTTACCTTTACCTCAGCTCATACAATACCAACATCATCTAGATCCATTGAGGCAAGCTAACCCACAAAAGTGGATGCATAGGTTGTTACCTCTTGCCTTATAGTTCTTGCCACTTTGTGTTCTAGCATGCTCAAGTATTGTAGGCAAAGAAACCTAATAACACATCAAACCAATAAAAATCTAATTCCTTGGCACCTCCTTGGAAACGAATCCATAAATGATGATCAATTTAATTGCTTAAATTGTTGTATAATAAATTGTCAACTAAGGGAACGTAAACTGATGAGGCACTCACAAAATATATGCATAACTAGATCTAGTTGGTTAACTGTGAATCAAAGGTAGCATTATTCTCACATTATTATATTATAGAAAAAACATGAACTCATTCCTCACATGTCACATGAAAATATAAAATATTTAAATACAAATATTGTTTAGTTCACTTACACCAAAGGAATAAGTAAACAATCCGGTAGTTGAAGCAGTTAATTAATAAAATCACACAATGCTGGCTAAAAATCAATCCATCTAATTGAATATTCACAGTTCAAGTCTCGGGGTTACAGTTGCAACCTCTGTTGGATCCCTGAGTCACGATTCTTCCACACACAAGGGCCCTTATCCTATTCAACAACTCAATTCAACTTCTAGCAGCAGAATCATGCATAAACAACACAAGTCTCCAATCAACACATAAGAGAATTCATTTATGAATTTAAACATTTATACATTACTGTAAAATAAAATCACACTAATCACATGTTCACACAACTACAATACTTCAAGTGCATCTTGTTGAAGAAAATGTAACTAGGTTCGGTATTTATACATGTAATTTTGATTTTTGTACTTGTAAAGAAAATAAATATTATTTTTGAGAATTATAAGAATGGGTTTCTTGCTCATTTTGTTAGTGTCAGTCAGTTCAGCTTGTCACCAGTGATCAAATATTCTCTTACAAGGTGTTGTTAGGGTGTCATGTCTAATATTTGTCATTTCAGTGAATCTTCAAATAAAAATTTGGTAACTAGTTGTTGATGTCTAGGTCATTGCTTCTCCCTTCACTTTTTCATGGTCTTCATCACTCATCATGGTCATTGTCTTCTTTGAGGTATCATATCTTCATTTAAGTGTCTTGGGTCATGAAATGATTAAATTCCTCATTTTAGGTCATGGTCTATGGTTTCACTCCATGTGTCATCATGATACCATATGTCGAAACAAAAACACGTCCATCATGTGATTCAATGGGTAAAGGGATTTAGCAGTTTAGGGAAAGCAAAATAAAGGTAAAGGCAATGTTTATTTCAAATAAGACAATGTTGCAGTACACTACCTCGCCTCATCATTTCTCATAGGGACACGTTTGCTTCAAAATATGTTTTTGGCCAAAAGGAGATGAATTTTACAAAAGTGAAAGAGGTTTGTGTCCATTATAGTCCAAGGAACAAAAACCTCCTTCAATTTATGCACAGGTATTATGATTTGAAATAAATACCCAAACTACACTTGCTACGGGAGAGTTGCTGCACTTCTGGATAGCTTGACTTCAAGACCGCTTTTTAGGGGTTTGGAGAAGGTTTTGGCAGTGCGTAAGGACTCTATTATCTAGCAGATATCCTAAGATTTCCAATGGTACCTTTAGATTGTGATTTGGATTAGTGGAAGGCATCCAAAAGTGCTCTGCAAGTTGGCACTACGCTTTTGTCAGAGAAACCCTGAGTTTTTGGAGTGACCTTGGGAAAATCAATTTTTCTCCTTGATGTAGTATCCAAATTACATGCATGAGGAGTCCATTTTATATAAGAATTCAAGATATTTCCAACTAGCAATAAAGGTCTCAATTTGGAGCAGTTTAAGGCCTCCATAAGTGGTTTCGAATATGGCGCTGCGCACAAAGACACTGCGCTACACACAACCTAACTGCGTTGCGCACGGGCCAGAGTATCCAGAAAACGCCCAAATCTCTCCCAAATTAAAATTTTTGGCTTGTTAACATCATTTCATTACTTCCTAAGCCAAGCAACAAGTAAGTACACCATTATTCTTCCTTCTTTGCCTTTCAAAATCATCTCATGCCAATGATTTTTCAAATTAGGGTTTGCAGTAAAATTTCTCATGGGGAATGATAGATTGATGATGGCCATTCTTATTTCTTGGTTTCTAAACATGTAAAATGTTGTCCTTGTAGGTTTTAACCCCATAGAGAAATTACCTGCATACGAATTCTAAAACACAGAAAATAAACAATGCGAGAGCATAACACATAAAACACTTATACACATAGATTTTCCCCTGGATCCCAAAACTGGGACTACCAACTTGATTTTTAATTATGTTCCTTTCAATGTTATAATACGTATTTATACATGCCTAAGCATCCAATACCATGGACCGAAAACCATCGCGTCCAAAAACATGTGCGAAAATCATGCACAAAACCATAGGTGGGTCTGCCCATCCTAACATAGGGTCCAAAACCAAAATTTTAAAGTGGGGTTACGGGTATGCCTCAAACCCCCTATGACCCCCCTCGCTACACAATCAACGCAACAAAGGGGAACTCTGCCCCCTCTCTAACCCCCGGTTAACTACGTGGTCTAGTCGTGGAAAGAATATAACACAACCCAATAGTCCTACACCTATATACATGTTTAATAAACTATTTTAACCACTCAATCAACCTCAAAATAGATTTTACCTCTCCAAAAGTGAAACCCTAGTTCATTCTTAGGGGTTTTTGGGCACTTTCACAACAAACTTTGTTTTTCCTTCTCACAATCAGATCATTCCTCCATTGATTTTCCACTCATTTTCATCAGCTCTCCATAGTCCGTTTTCACCTCTTTCAAACCTCCTTTACCATTTTTTCGAACTCCACCTTCACATCACTTCATTTTCCATTCATACCTCACTGTTTTTTCGCTTTTCCTATCATCTAGACTTTCAAAAATGAAATGAGATTGATTCACCAAGCCATCACCAAGACACATCAACACAACCTATGGAGGTAGGTTTAGCAAACAAATTAGAGGAGGTTCCCAAGGCACCTAGACCTGAGGTGACCAAAACATATCAGAGATGAAAAGGACTTGTGTTTGCTTCTCATGGTGAGAAAGGGGCCAAGCCTTCTACATCAACAAAGCAGGGATCAACAGCGAGGGATAAAGACACAGTTGAGCATGACTTTGAGCTAGTTGATTTAGAGGCAGAGGATCAAACTTCTAGCATGAAACATACAATTAGAGATAAAGACTATCAGATCAAGGAGCTTATAGTCAACATGGCGAGAGCTAGATACATCATTTCATTCCTTGAATAAGAGAATAGCAAGCTCAAAGCAAAGCAATTGATCATGGAAAAAGAGAAAACCAAGTTATTACAGCAGGTTGGCAAGGGAAAAGAAATCATAGAGTCAAGTGAGCTTGAAGAATCAAAAGGGAAAGGTAAGAGGAAAAGGCCAAGAACAAAGGGCGTAAAGAAGGCATTACAAGAAGAGGAAGAACACATTCTGTTGAATGAAGACATAGACCTAGAAGACATGTTGGACACCTAATCCTAAAGGGTTAGCGTGGAAGCCGAATGGAAAAAGCAGTCCAAGAGACCTTGGGATGTGAATCCCAACGGTCACCAAATGTACTATAAATGTATATCAGATTGTTAATAAAATGGTATCACATGCTTTATCTTTCCTATTTGTTCTCCCTGACCATGTCTGTTTAACATGGTATCAGAGCAGGCGATTGCTGGTCCTGCTCCGATTTGAGCCACTTGTCTTTGTGGTCTCTATATATGGTTCTGCGTTACCTGACCTCTGCCACACTGCACATCTGTTTCTCTGGCATATACCATTTATAAAACCTGCGTCTTGCTCTTCTGCCTGAACGTTTGATGAGGCTGCGTATTGAACGCTGGCCTGACATGGGTTGGTTCTACTATTGCTCTGCCTGAACGCTGCATGTTGTTTGAACGTCTGAAGGAGAAATGCCTGTTTGAAACGCTGCGTTGTCTGTTTGCACGCTGCCATTGCTGCCATATGCTGCACTGCCTCTGCCATAACTCAGAAACGCTTTTTTTGAAATCAGTTGTGCTAAGTTTTTCTGGAGTTACTTTGCGCTGATTCTTATTCAACAGTTATGAAGTTTCAAAGACTTTATTTACATGGGTTAAAGCATGGGTATTAATTTCTTTGTAGGGAAGTGAATATATTTGCAAGGGCCAAGGTTATGGAGGGGTCGTAATTTAAATTGGAAATTTGGTGATGGCATATCAGATTGTTAGGGCCAAATCTTCATATGGGTCGAATGGCGTTATATACAGGATCAAATGGCATGCTGTACAGGGAACTGAAACTTTTTGTTCGATCTACTAGTTTGAAGGCCGAGTACCTTTTCTGAGCTGGTCGGAGGTATTTTATTGACAAAGGAAGCCGAGAACATTTTCCTGTTAGTAACTCAGGCATTATTTATTTATGTAGGACCCAGGCATAAAATTTATTTGCTGGAAGGGAGTTTGATGCATGAGACATTCATTATATATTCAACCAGTGGCAGAAACTATATCATTGAGAAAGGTCGAGTACCCAACTAGTAAGGGCACATTCTGAAGTCTGCCAGCAGTTTCTTTGAAGGCCAATTCATTATTCCGACCCACCAGATCTGCTGGAGTGTAAGCCTTGCTCTAATTCACAAAATTAGCAGAAGATTCAGTAGCATTCTTGAGGGCCGAGTTATTATCCCTTCTCCTGGCCGAGTTTAGTCTAAATAAGATGTTGAATTTGACATTGCAGTGGGTCGTACTCTTCCTGTGTGTTTCTGGTGTGAGTAAAACAACCATCCTTGAAGACTCTGCCAGTTGTAGCAAGGAAAAGGATAATGGTATAAGGATAATCTGGGCGTTGTAACTATCAGTAGTGAACTATTAATGGGGGATTTTTCCGAGGAAAATTCCAGCTATTTCTGAGGTAACTTGTGGAAGGGCTCGTTCAAACTCGACGTGTCTCTGTTTAGCTGCAACTAGCAATACACGGGACCCGTAGGAGATTATATGTGGCCATGACCGCGAGGCTCGCATCCAATTCAGCAGTATTTCAGGGAATGGTTCAAAAAATGTATGGGAATGGGGTTGGTAGGCACGTCTGAACCGTCTCCTTTGCCTGGGATAGTGAAAACCCCGATGCCATACGTTTTATCACCTATCGAATGGTAGTGAAAGTAGAATGTTCCGTAGTAAGAAACAGGTACCTCGCACACTATAACATCCTAAATATTCCATCTCTTTCGGGAAGGTTCGTAAATTTGCACCATCCGTCTTCCGATCAGATTTACAACGACAACTCTGTACGAAGCATCAGATTTGTTAATCTTATCGAGAACGGTTAAGCCAAAGTTTAGAAGGGAAATTACTCTGAAGGAGCTGAAAATCAATTGCGAAAAGAGCCATCAAGTAAAGGTCGGATTTGCCTCTTGAACAGGGCTCTGTGTGAGTGCCGAATTCACTTCAACCTGTAAATTCCCTGCACGTTAAGGTGGGTTTGGATGCATAACTGTCATCTATGTTTACTTGGGTATCAATTCAAAGGCATGCTTCGGTATTAATTTTATGTGTAGGTTGAGAACTGGGTCGACTCGGTTGGCAGAGTACAACCACCTGGTCAGTCTAGAGGTCGAACGGATTGCTTATTTTTTTAAGGTCGTTTTCCATTGTGGACATCTCCGTTGACTCTATTTTGCATTGTGGTTACTAAAACTACTCTGAAAGTTTAATAGGAGTGTCACAGAGGGAGATTATGTTCTGGATATCCCTTTTGAGATTCATTTTGTCACTGAAAGCTCAGACACTTAAACTGATCATATTGGTGAGAGCTTCTTCCTGTGCTTTTTTTTCTCTGCTGAATAAGTATCTGCAAGCTTGAACAAATTATGCCACGTAAATCTGGCTCTTTAAGAAGTGATGCACGCAATTTCTTTGCAAGATCCAGAAAGTTCTAAGCTGTGTCTATATGGATCAAACCTGCTCTTGAGAGGATAATGACATTATATCTTTGAAGAAAAGAGGTATTGACTTGCTGATTCCATGTGTGTTTAACATGCTGTTGTTGATTCCTTGTTATATTCACTACTGCATAAGTATGTATGGTTCATGAAAGTAGTGTTCTTTTAGCATCACAGTGATTGTTGCTGGTTGATTGGAACATTGATTGTTAAAGCCCAGAAAATGGCTTTAATTTATGATGTATTAGATTTATTAAATACTTTGATACAATCTAATGTCGATGACAAAGTGGAAATAAGCAAAGATTCTCTTTCAGACATTCAAAAATGTATGCAAAATGCACAAGAGAAGATCGATTTTTTGCAGCTTGAATCATAGCTATAGCAAGAAGAGCTACATCAAAATAGACACCATTCTGAACCTGTTTTTGTTCAGAACATTGAGACAACCACCCATCAACAGCATGTTAATAATGTTACAGTTCATTCAAATAAAGTAGCAGTTGTAAATGCAGATGCAGAAACTCAGTCTGCACTTCCCAAGCCCATCATCAGACCTTGGGAACAGCTTGTCCACAACAAGCACAGAACTGGTCTTGGATATGACAAGGAATTTTCCTTTCATATTCTAGACTACGCCAAGCCCATTCAGTTTCAGAGTTCTGGATTCATTCATGACAGTTCACCTGCTCCTTATGACAGTTCAGCTTCAACTGTTCCAGACTCTGCTCCTCTTCCACAACAACAACAACAACAACAGAATGTGAAATGCCAACACTGTGACTGAGTTGGCCATCTGAAAAATCACTGTTTTGATCTTCATCCATGTAAGAACTGTCATAAAACCAATCATTCTTCACACAGATGCTTCAGAAACAAACGTCCTGCAAGAACAAAGATTCATCTAGGATGGATCGCTTCTTGGCAATGGGTATCAACAACCAAGAAGATATTCCAAACACATGTCAAAACTTGTTCCAGAATATTGAACAGTCTTGCAGTTGAGTTTTCTCCATCCTCTCACCTTGTATCTGACAGGGGGGGAAATGATGGTCATGTACAAGCTTCAAAGACACATCAAGCGAGCCTGAGCCACAACATGCCACACCAGTTTCAGAGTTGTAGCCAGAGACAAAGGTGCCCGTGAACATGCCTTCAGTGGGCAATTTGGGACACTTCCTCTAGCAGAAGACTTCAGCTTCTTGCCAATTTTGGAAGAGCTCCACGAACAAAATTGAGAACACTTCCTCTAGCAGAAGACTCCAGCTTCTTGCCAGTTTTGGAAGAGTTCCAGGAATTGCATTAAGCATTCCAGAGTTGTTGGTCATCCTTAAACCATCACAGGTTGAGACTTCCCTTTTACAGGTTTAAGTTTTACCTTTTATGCGGGGTGAGACCTCCCTTTTATGGTTGAAGGTTTCCCTCTTTAAAACAATAGGATCACTTCCTCTAGCAGAAGACTCAGCTTCTTGCGAATTTTGGAAGAGTTCCGGGAACTGCACTAAGCGTTCCAGTGTTGGTGGCTATCCTTAAACCACCTCCCTTTTTTACCAACATTTCATAGAGCACATTCAGCCTAGTGCTGCCATGCATTATTGCACATTTTGTATTACAGCTCTTTTCTTGGACTCATACATAAACCTTCGGATTAAGGGGGGGAATGTTGGACACCTAATCCTAAAGGGTTAGCGTGGAAGCCGAATGGACAAAGCAGTCC